>CM051265.1:64580538-64688038 GCA_027921565.1 Artemia sinica
ACAAAGGCCTCTGCAAGGTGGTGGAGAGGAGTGGCTTACCGCCACAACTTATTTAGCCAAGAAACCACTTCTCTTGAAATCATGAAAAAGGGCTTAGCATTGTGCAAATATCTGCTATCGCGTCCGGGTTAATCGACGAACCACCAATTTTGAATGATGATGATGATGCGATCTTACAGAAAACATCTAGCTTTCAAGATGAGATGTCTCCATGGCATCGCCAGAATCAAATGGTTCTTGCCCGTATTAAAAATACGGAAGTACGCCAAAGGCTGCGTTCGACTGAAACCATTCTAAGTAACATCCTGAGACTGTAACTGCATCGGTTTGGCCACGTCAAGCAATTGGAGCCGAGCCACCTCCTGAAAATCGCACTTGAATGATCTCTGAATTGCCTCCGTCCAGGAGGCAAATCACGCAAGCGATGGATGATTTACTTCGATTTTGACTACGTTAATTTAGCCAGTTATCACGTACTGCATCTGATGGAATAATGTATAGAGCCCTTAAGTATGAGATAGCAGAAGGAGTAGCCCCAAAACGGCCAACGAGGATGGTTTGGACCTAAGTAAGTAAGTTATATTTTTAATATATATAAAGCACCTAGTATAAACGATATCTAGTCATTTTATGCATACACAATGTTTCAAATAACAAATAAGTAAAATGTTAATGGGGCTATGTCTCATTAGAAGATGTTGGAGGAGTTTTCTGGTGCCCGCGCTCTTTGGATATTACTGGATTTTATTGACACTCATTCTTCTAATAAAGTATAGTATATTTTAATCTTTCTAATGAGTGGGTAGTGGCGATGAGCGAGACAAAAAGATTTCGGCCCATGGAGCTCAAGGACTACCCGACGTATCATTATTCGCCCAAGGTAATAACGTTACAATATCAGGCAAGTACACAGAACACAACCTGGAAACAAACACAAGATATTTGTAAACTACGTGAGAACATACAAGAAACTATGTGGGACAAGTATTCAGGAATTAATTTCGGGAATTAATACGACCAAGGACTCGTATGCCCCCCCCCCCTTCATTATGAAGTGTCTGAGCTAAAACCCCTATAATTTCCAAATTTTTATGTTCTAATTTAGATACTCAGGTAAAAAATACTCTCGCAAAAAAACTATTTCACTTTGAGCACCATAATACAAGAGAGGGAAAGTCTCTTTTGAACGTCCTTCTCTTTTATTATTTCAAAAGTTTTGTCGTATTTTATGAGTCTTCTTCAAACCGTAATATCTCACTGAATACTCAGTCAATTTAATCGAAGATAAAATTTGATTCACCAATTGGTTCACTGCGCTTATATCAACGTAAGGCAAAGTCAGTTAATTCCATCGGTAAAAAAATTGGGTGCCGGGATTCGATAAAGTCTACGAAGGACTTGAAAAAATGACAGTCGATTGGCGAGAGGCCTGGGGAGTATGATGGGTAAAGTCCTTGAAATTGAATTAGTAATAAGTGAGATATTACAGTTTGAAGAAGACTCATAAAATCGGACAAAACTTATGAACAATTCAGCTTCAGTTTTATTACTAACCAACATATGCTTTTTATTTTTCATTCCCTCTTTTCAGCTTATGATCTGCATGTGATTATGCCTGTGATATGATTTTGTAATGTTTAACATTTTAATCTTATTTTAATTTCTAAAACTTGGTAAGTTGTGCCTGATTATATATTTTGACGACAAAAAAACTGACTGCTTAATAGCCTGTGAATTATTCTTGATCTTTCAAGCTATCTGCCCAATACACATTTTCTAATATAGTTAGATGACATTCGAGTCACTTTGGTTTCTATAAAATAATTAGAATTTTTGTCTGATTTCTTCTTATATCATTTTAGACTGAACATCTGTAACGCATTCGTTTATACATTTTTCTGAGTGAAAATTCACATATATAAGCTACTTCTGATGGATAGCTCCAAATTTGGAAAATTATTAATTAGCGTAACAATGAAAATTATTATTTTGTTTCATATTATTTTGTTTGAATGTGGTTTATTATGGAATAAGTACTGTTCTGCATTAGGAGGTAGCGGTCACATAAACTTTCACACTCACAGGGGGGCTCACACAAACACTCACACTCTCTCACACTCACTCATTCATTCATACTCACTCACTCGCTCATATTCACACTAGCGGTCGCACTCACTCATTCACTTACCAATTTTCAAGTACAAGAATATGACCAGTCAAAATGGAAGATTTCTATTACATAGATATATAAACACTTTCAATACAAACGTAAAAAAAAACTGAGATAAAGAAATAAATAAAAAACGTACCATATATTTAGTTATTGATCCAGGGTCCTTGGCGTACACCAATCTATTTTTCATGATATTTCGGCTAAATGTTTCCAGAACCTACAAAAAGACAATCGAAATGTGCTGCAGTAAGAAATGACAACAATAAAGTCATTACTGCACAGTAATGAATACTATGCAAAAGGTTTAAAAAAGTTGAATCAAATAATAATAATAATAATACTTTTATTTTCCCTCAGGATACACTATGAGGAGTACATTCAAAATAAATATAAAATATAAAGACACAACTTTCAATTAACACAATCAGAACTACCGACAAATACGACCATCCGCGTCAATAGGTTAACATATTAGATGTTTTCAAAAAAAAACGGGAATAAATGTCTATATTCAAGATAATTTCAAGCCTTTTGAACTAAAAGCTTACACTTACTCTTTATTACATAAAGCAGGTCCTTTATTCCATACATACATTTTAAAGAAGTGTTAAGAGCACTTAGCGGAAAACCTAGTAGAAATTTAAGATATCTAAAATACGCAATTTTAATTTTTGAGATGAAGTAGAAGATGGAAAAGTTTTCAAAATCGCCGCAGGAAAGCTAATCAAGGGTAGAACCGTCGACTGATACAGTCTAGCTAATATATTCCTTCTCATATTACCCCGCCGATGGAAGAGGGAACCGAACATCTTTTTCGTCTTAATTTCCAGATGGCTTATTATTAAAAGAGGTGATAGTCCTTTTACAGAAGAATATGGGACATCTAGGTATGTCACCGAGTCCAAAGCATGGAAAATCCGATCATTACCGCAATCAAGAGGAGGAGACCCAAGAGGGTCATTAATCACAAAATACTGGCATTTCGCGAGGCTAATTTCTAGACCTCTTTTCTTCAACTCATTCGCTAAAATCTTAAAATTTTCAATCAACGTAGTCTTCGACCGACTAAGTAAAAAAACGTCATCAGCATAAGCCAAATAACTACTTTCAATTGCTAAGTAAATAAGAGAGGTTTTTAATGAGGCAAAACAATCTTTTAGACACAAATTGAAAATAGACGACGATAATATGCCACCCCCCTCCCTGTCTAATCCCCCTCCTAACTGCTACTTCATCACCAGAATTTATAAATCCCGAGGCAACATAAACTTCAAGGCCAGAATACCACGAACGAAAAACATTAACCAGGTTATGTGGTAAACCCCATTTTAGTAAGCTGCATGTAGAGCAGATGCATGAGAAAGATTATCGAAAGCTCCTTTAATATCTATTAATAAACAATATAACGGATCTCCTTTAAGCCATGAAGAACTTATAATTTGAAAAAAAGCTAGTATGTGCATGATCACAACCCACACCCCTAGTGAACGGATAATCAAGGGATAAGGAAACTGCACGACCGTCACAAACTAAACAGTAGCAAAAATTAATAAATAAAATCTGATCATCATAATTAAGCTCATATACAATCTAACTTGTAGCAACCAACAATTTTCAACATCTTCTGGGCTCGGAATGATTCCCGCTCTTTAGAAAAGGGAATTGACGACCTGTCAAGGGACTTTTAGAGGGTGAAAAAAGGGACCAATAGAGACAGAGTGGGAAGGGATTTTGATGGTCATTCATGGTCAAAACATTCCTTTGCTCATGAGCAAGAAACGGTGACCAAGTCACCCCGAGAATCATCATATTTATGAGCCTCTGGAAGAACTCATTTTTCCCAAGAAACGGGATAGTTGTCTTTGTTTTTCCATTTTCTTTTTGTTCAAACTTTTACTAATGTTTACTTTAAAAAAAAAAGCAGCTTCAAGACTAGAAACAAGTAAAAACAACCCATAAGATTTCAGCTTGAAAGCTAAGTCATTCACGTCCAACTTCTTTCACAGATTGGTAATGCCCGTTTGGGGACCACGAGTGCATAGCATCGACTACCTCAACGACGAAATTGAAAAAGTCCAAAAAAGCCTTAAAAATCATCCTAGGAACCAAGTATGCCACTTAAGAATCTGCCCTCGTAGCTCTACAAATCACGACCCTTAAAGAAATATTTTACTTTTATAACTTTAATAAATCAAATAATATTAACATTTTGATTACTAAATATCAGTGTACGTATATTAAATTGACAATGCATATTCATTTGTATTTCTTTCAGTAAAGTGCAAATTATGTTCTGGACTTGGGAAGGCATAGGGGTTTTGAGCCCAACTTATGTTAATTTCAGCTCGTTTTAAGTCTGGCTCGGTTATTTATTGTAATTTCTGTTCGTTTTTGGGTTTCATTTATTTATCGATGCTGATTTGCGGTAGTTTCCGCTTGGTAGATTATTTGATTTTATTTTTGTTTAATGGAGTTCTTTACTTTTCTTTGAAAAATTATTTTGTGGAAAAAGTTTTCTTAATTAATTTCTGTTCGTTTTATATTGACATAGTTTTTCAGGGAAAAATAAAATAATACTTTAAATCTTTTCATTTTTTTTAGGACTTTATAGTTTGGCCTGCTTTTTTGTATGCTGGAGAATAATTTTCAGCAATTTTTAACAACATACACTCTTTTAAAAATCTGGACTCAAATAGTAGTGTTTAATTTAGTTTCATACCTCCTCTAGTTGACCTGAAATGGAAAACTTGATACCATTCGCAAAAAAAATCTGTTTACTTTCTTTGATAGCTTGGATACACTTACACTATTTAAATTTGGTTAAATTTTAAGAGCAGTAGTAGCCCCGAAAGTTTGAATATAATACCCTCAGTCGTTCTTGGGATACTGCTGAGATGCCTTATTGGGAGTTTAGCATTAACACAGGGCATTTTGATTTGATCTTAAGGCAACATTTAGTTTTTAAACATAATGAGCAAATGGGGAGGGTGGGCATGGGAGGGGGATCAGTTGCCCTCCAATTACTTTCGAGTATTTAAAAAGGGCATCAGCCCTTTCTATTTTCAATCGAATGAGCCCCTTTCGAAGTTCCTACGACAACTCCTTCGATACGAAGTGCCCTGGTCTAAACAACAATAACAACAACAAAAATAATACATTATACCCACATCGATCTTTACTGCCAAAATGTCAAGACTTCCAATCACTTTCGACTATTAAAAAAGACACTAGGCCTTTCGATTTCCAATCGAATGAGCCCTTTTTGAGTTTCTACGACAACACATATGCCCCCTGGGCATAAATTACGACCCTTACAATAAGGGCTGTTAGGGTGGTTTTCATCCTCTAAGATCTAATTTCCAGAACTTTCAACTATGATAAACAAATTGGCTAGCGCAAAATTTTGATTGGATGTGTTTGGGGAAATGGTGGGCGTGAGAGGGGCGTTAGTCGCTCTCAAATCACTTTCAACTATTAGAAAAGGCACTAAACCTTTTAGTTTCCAATCAAATGAGCCCTTTTGAAGTTTCTACGACAACGCTTTCAATAAAAACCTTATATGCCCCAGGGCATAACTTACAACCCTTGCGCTGAGGGCTGGGAGAGGTTGTCATCCTCAAAGACCTAATTTCCAGAACTTTCTACTACGTTGAACAAAATGGCTATCTGAAAATTTTGATTGGATGTGTTCAGAGGAGTTGTGGGCGTGAAATGGGGGTTAGTTACCCTCCAATCACTTTCGACTATTAAAAAGGGCACTAGCCCTCTCAATTTCCAATTGAATGAGCCCTTTTTGAAGTTTTTACGACAACTCTATCTATAAAAACTTTCTATGCCCCCAGGGCATAGCTTACAACCTTTGCCCTGGGGGCTCTGGGGGGTTTGTCATCCTTAAATACAGAATTTCCAGAACTTTCAACTACGTTGAACAAAATGGCTATCTCTAAACTTTGATTGAATGTTTTTGGGGAAATGGTGGGCGTGAGAGGGTTAATTACTCTCCACTCACTTTCGACTATCAAAAAGGGCAATCTCAATTTCTAATCAAATGAGCCCTTTTTGAAATTTCTACAACGACTTTCTATGTAAACCTTATATCCCCCAGGGTACAACTTACAACCCTTGCACTGAGGGCTCTGAGGGGGTTATCATCATAAAAGACCTAATTTCCAGAACTTTCAACTACGTTGAACAAAATGGATATTTCAAAATTTTGATTGGCGGTGTTTGGGAAAATGGGGGGCGTGAGAGGGGGGTTAGTTGCCCTTCAATTACTTTCAACTATTAAAAAGGGCACTAACCCTTTCAATTTCCAATTGAATGAGCCCTTTTTGAAGTTTCTACAACATCGCTTTCTATAAAAACCTCATATGCCTCCAGAGCATAGCTTACAACCCTTGCCCTGAGGGTTATGGGGGGGAGGGGTTCCATCCTTAAGGACCTAATTTCCAAAACTTTCAACTACGTTGAATAAAATGGCTATCTAAAAATTTTGATTGAATGTGTTTGGGGAAAAGGTGGGCGTGAAAGGGGGGGTTAGTTTCCCTCAAATCACTTTCGACTAATAAAAAGGGCACTAGTCCTTTGAATTTCCAATCGAATGAGCCCTTTTTCAAGTTTCTACGAAGGAGATTTCAATAAACACCTTATATGCCCCCAGGGTACAACTTATAACCCTTGCCTTGAAGACTGTGGGGAGAGTGTCCTGCTCAAAGGTATAATTTCCTGAACGTTAAACTGCGCAGAATAAAATGGTTATCTCAAAATTTTGTGTTGATTGAATGTGCTTGGGAAAATGGTGGGCGTGGAAGGGGTGTTAGTTGCCTTCCAATCACTTTTGACTATTAAAAAGGACACTAGCCATTTCACTTTCCAATCAAATGAGCCCTTTTTGAAGTTTCTACGACAACAAATTCTATAAAAACCTTATATGCCCCCAGGGCATAACTTACAACCCTTCTCCTGAGGGCTGTGGGGGGGTTGTCATCCTCAAAGACCAAATTTCCAGAACCTAAAACTACATTGAATAGAATGGCTATCCCAAATTTTTGATTGGATGTGTTTGGGGAAAAGACGGGCGTGAGGGAGGGGGTATTTGCCCTCCAATCACTTTCGACTATTAAAAAGGGCACTAGCCCTTTGAATTTCCAATCGAATGAGCCTTTTTTGAAGTTTTTACGACAACGCCTTCTATAAAAACCTTATATGCCCCCAGGGCATAACTTACAACCCTTGCCCTGAGGGCTGTGGGGGAGTGACCTCCTCAAAAGCATATTTTCTATCTGGAAATCAACTAGGCTGAACAAAATGACTATCTCAAAATTTTGATTGGATGTGTGTCGGAAAATAGTGGGCGTGGAAGGGGTGTTAGTTGCCTTCCAATCACTTTCAACTATTAAAAAGGGCACAAACCACTCCAATTTCCAATTGAATGAGCCCTTTTCGAAGTTTCTACGAAAAATTCTTCGATACGAAGTGCCCTGGTCTAAAAGAAAAAAAATATAAATAATACATTGTGCCAACATCGTTCTTATATGCCCCCAGGACATAACTTAAAACCCTTGCCCTGAGGCACGGGTTCTAATTTTACAAGGTTCGTACTTCTACTGCTACTGCTACTAAAACTCCTATGATGCTTGAATTAAACCAAAAGAGTTTAAGTACATCCTGGTTGCTGAAATGGCATAGATACAAAATTCCATGAGCAAAATAGAGCATTAAGCTAAAACATTCAGAGAAAGTTAAGGGGGATGCGAAGACTAAAATCAAAAGATATTGTGTTCACCCATGGTTGTCAAAGGGGTGTATATGCTATTTCTCAAGATCGGCTAAGGGTAATAAGTTTAAAATTTTTCAGGGTATGGTGAAGGAGATATTGCACTAATTCAAAAAGAAAGAATGTTCATCCGGGTTGTCAAAAGAGTGTACTTGTACTATCTCAGTAAAGATTTAGCGTTTTTCAATTGAAACTTTCGGGGCATATTGAGCGGAATGTTTAGCTAAATCAAAAGCATTGTGCATTCAGGTGGTCAAACGGGCATGTCTGCAATATCTCAAGAACGGCTAAGGTTATTAATTTAAAATTTTCAGGGCATGTTGAGGGGGAGTGCTCATTAACATTTGTCTATGCCTGGGGTTGTAACATGACGGAGATCATAATGGCTTCAGCCCTTTAGAGGCCTAAACATTATGAAGATTTTCGATCCATTTATTTGAATAATATTCCATCCTAAGCTCTATAGCACGAATATTATTAAAAATCAATACGAAATTTTGCCCAAAATAAAATAGCAATCCACATCTTGATTGTTTTACAATAAATAACCGATCAGACTCAAAACGAGCAGAAATTAAGATAAGTTGGGCTCAAAACCCCTATGCCTTCCCAAGGCCAGAACATAATTTACACTTTACTGAAAAAAATACAAATGAATGTGCATCTTGAACCCTTAAAGGTTTTACAAACATTTCTTTTGTTATTCAATAAATAAAACAATGTCAGTTAAAAAAAAAAAATAATATAAACAAAAAAACAAAGAAGTTTTTCAAAGAAAAGTAAAGAGCTACATTAAATACAGACGAGCATATATAAAGTCAAATAAATATCCAAGCGTAAATCGATCATAAATCGCTATCAATAAATAAATAAGACCCAAAACGAACAGAGGTTAGTGATCTATGGTCGTTTTGCGCTTAAATCATTATTTTGACTTAATTTCAACTCGTCTTTCCTTTAGTAGCTCTTTATTTTTCTTTGAAAACTTCTTTTACGGAATAATTTTTTTCTTATTAATAATGCATAAAAGACTCATTATTAACAATGCATGCAAATGATGCATGTATACCTCAAGAGAAACCCCATTAGAAAATAAAAAGTAGTAGTAAATCAAAAACATGACAAGAGCTTTAAAAAACAATAATAGTAAATCAAATCGATTTCCATAAGAGGCTTTTATTATTTTTTTTTTTTTTTAAGCTAAGAACAAATGACATTAAATTTACACTAATTCAGAAGGGTGCAATAGCTCCATACAAGATGCCAAGTTGCAAACTACTACTTCTTCTACTAGCAACTCACTGTAGCACCAACTGAAGCCAATACACCTGCCAATGCCCCTCCTCAATCCTAATCTATTCGAAGCGTACCTCTTTACACTCTTTCTTATGACCTCTTTGCGCCCCAATCGGGGACAATCTACATTTTGTTTAACCAGTAAGGACGATCTTTGGTTCAATGCAAGAAATAGAGTTTAATGAACTAAAATACTATTATATTTTCAATGTAACAATACAGCAATATTTATTTAGTGAAAAAATATGCTATTCATGCATCAGAAGTTTAGAAATAAACAAAATAAAAGAGATAAATAGAACTACAAATACATTTTTATACTGAATCTATCAGCTGTAAAACGAAACGCAAAGACGAAATAATTAAAGATTTTACAAAACAGGCACTGTACAGACAATTGAGCTCTTTAAAATCAAGTTTCAAAAGAATGGTCCGCTAACGTGATGTCTTGAAGAATTCTTTTCGCAAAATCACCCTAACTTTTGACTGAAAAAATAGCAAAAAAATTTTATGCAGCAACAATAGCAGGGGTGTCGCGATTTTGGAGAGGCCATCAGTTCTCTTTATGAATCAACAACATATACTAAAAATCGTTGCGAGATTTCTTTTTCAAACAAGATTTTCAATCAATATAGCAACCAACCTACAAAAAACAGCAGGGAGAGGGTGGGGCTGTTACTGCTGGTGTGCGTGCGGGGGAGGGGTAGATATCCATGGATCCACTTTGTCTCCCTAATCATACAGAGTGCAAAATATATCAAATATGAATTTCTGTCTCATTTATACGAGGAACTGCAGAACACAAGAAGAACAGCACTAAAATCTCTTATATCTCCTACTGACTTTGCTAGTGACTTTATCTTTAATAAAGGTAAAGTCCTTTATATCTCCAGTCTTCTCAGAGCCAATGTGATTCCCCTGAGGAAAGGAGGACGAAAATTATTTGACATTCCACCAATAGTGCTCACCATTTCACCTGAACAAATTAGCTTTTCCCTACCCACCCCCACTCCTAAGCATCTCTTCTCTCGTTGTGCTTCAGTATCATTTAATCTACATAGGGGTAAGATTCCCATTTTACCCCAATAGAAATTTTCACAGAAAGTTAAAAAAGAAATATTCTCCCTATATAAAGGAAATGTTATACAAGTGAATCTCCACCCCCTGTTTTTTTACATTCATTGCCTAATCCCGATTTTATCAATTTCTGGATATTACTTTTTTTTTTTTTTTTTCTCTTACTATACATTAGAAACGAATTTATATCGATTTTGTGCTTGTGATAGTCTTTTGGTAGTTTCGGCTACCTTTCTACCCAAGAGTTGGGGAGGGGGGTGATCCTTAGTTACCCAATCCCACAAAATCAAAATGATTATGCAATTGCCATTGAAACAACATACAAGACGCCTTCCTTTTAAGCGACAGGTAGAGAGTAGGGGGAGGGATGAGATAGTAGAGTTTTAAAGGGGTCAAGGGGTCATTTTGAGCCTCCAGATTGCATTGATCGTAAACTCCTATATGATTCAAAGTCAAAACAAGGTACGATATCTCTGCTTTTCGAAAAGAAACGGTGGGAGGAAGACAGAGGGAGTACTTGAAGTGGCCACAAATCAAACACTGGTCCTCCAATAATACTGATGAATTAGCCTTGTGTGATTCCAGTTGAAACAAAATGCCACACACCAAACCTGTTGCTAAGATAACTGGCACTGGGGGTTGGGGGGAGCGGTGGGTAGAAGATACAGGACCACAAAGGTTAGCCAGTCATAAAGATGGATACCCTTGCATGATTCTGGTACAAATAAGACGCAAAATGCCTACCTTTCTGTTAAAAAAAAGGTGTTAAGTCAGAGGAGCAAAAGGAGGGTGAGTGAGAACCCCAGACCAAGTTTTATTCTCCAATCATACAGATTAAAAATTCCTACATGATTCGGTTTAAACTTGGTTCAATTTGCCTACCTTTGTGCTGGAAAGTTAGTGATGGGATATCCAGGAAGTCGGAGTGGAGAGGCGAAAGGCTGATTTTCCCCCATCAATAATACACGCTGTAAATGCTTGTGTTATTAAAATTAAGACAATCTGCTTCGTGACTACCTTTGTATTAAAAAGTTGCAGGGAAGAGGAGGAATTTAGGGATCACTGAAGGGATCACGGAATGTAGGGATCACGGAATGTAGCCCACTCATTCCTTCCAGTTGGTTTTAACACCCAGAAAGACTTGGATTCTTATTGCACCGAAGATATACCATTCTTATTGAATGGTATATCTCGTGAATGAACTTTCCGCCCTTTCCGCCAAAATTCTTGGTGTGCAATTTTATCAACTCTTCGTGAATTAATAATTAGCGTTAAGAATAAAATTATATCTTTAGCAGTCTTAAAAGTTGATTTTCCTGTTGTGGACCAACATTCAAATATCACAAATACACTTTAATGTCTTTGGAGGTTAGAGGCGGGGGTAGGCTCAATGGACGCCATGGGAGGGAGTGTGGTTGCCCTCTAATCAATTTTTACTCTTAAATTAGACACTAGAACTTTCAACTTCCAATCAAATACGTTCTCTACGACCAAATTGAATTCTCTGCGACCAACCTTACCTTTGAAGTGGCTCTGAAAAAAAAACTAATACATTAAAGGCTAACGGCTCATACATTAAAGGTTTAAGGCTAACGGCTCTTTACTAGAGGTAACGTTAGATCATTTAATCTTAAACATGTAAGTACTCAAAACTAAGTCCCCCCTTCCCGCTAACACACACGAAATTAGTTCGACAAGATTAATATTGAAATGACGAGAATATACACACCTGACCTGAATGAATATTCCATAATTACTTGAGACCTTACTACTCATAGCAGGAGAATCAAATGAAAGCAACCTTTTGATCAGGGTTGCCACTAAACTTTCAAAAAGCTTACAGAAAATCGTCCATTCTAGTTTTCTGTTAACCAGCTTCCGTAGTCCCAGACTTTACAGTATTTGTTCAAATAATTTGTATTGCTTACTCAAAGAAATTCAAACTTAAATTTGCCTAAAGCTAAAATTGGAAGTCTACTAAAAATATACATTCGAAAAGAATAATACACAGACGGCAACTCTGTATTTAAAGACCTTTAATATTCTTTTTTATACGGGTTTTTCTACATATGGCACTAATTCGAAATTTATTTACAGGCTGTTTGATAGAAAAAGGACAAAAAAATTCTTAAGCAAGCTTTATCTCATTGAACTTCTACAACCCAGAGGTAACAACAAGTACTTAAATTGCAAAATTTAAAGAACTGAAACTAATTAATCAACCAAGCTAAACCAATAAAAACGAGTATTTTATACCTTAATAAAGCGTCTTTTTACTTCTTCAACTTCTTTTCCAAGTTTGACGACAATTTTTTCAACAGATCGCCCATGAATATAAGGCAGAATATCCTGCGAAGTTTCAGTTCTTACTTCTATGTGTCCTATTCTCAAATTCCCAAGCACAGCTTCCAAAGTTGGAAAATCCGTTCCAGGCGTAGCACTCAATGCTAGTATTCGAAACTGACTGTGGCGACGAGTTAGCTCACGTACCACCTTATAAAACATATTTTATATTAGAAAGAATGTAGACATTATATTTGTTACATAATTAAAATGTTTTAGAATATTCTGCCTCTGAAAAACAAAATTCAAAATACAGATAGTAAACTGATATTAAAAAATAAACTCAAAATAGGAGAATTTCTCAACTAACAATATTAAATTAACGAAGGGGTAGTGACGAAGTTCCCCTTTTGAGCTGTCATAAGTAATTTTTCTTAAACTGCGGGTACGTTTGCGTTTGCGTAAACACCATATTCAAACATTTCTTTAAAGATGTACAAATAACAATTCAATAGAAATAAATCCCTTTATTTGACAGCGAAACAACAACAACAAATATCTCTGGATTTTTTCAAAACTAAACTAATTTAGGTTTTTTAAACAATTTTTTTAGTTTATCTGCTGAAGACGACCTCTGTCCATGCGACCGAAATATCCAGAGATTTTTCAGTTGTTTCTGTCGAATAAAAGGCTTTGTTCCTATTGAACTGGTATTTGTGCGTCATGGAAAGGCAGTGTGGTCTTCGAAAATACCTATATACAATCATTATATATAATTTTTTTCACTGTATATGTGACCGAAATATCCAGAGATTTTTCAGTTGTTTCTGTCGAATAAAAGGATTTGTTCCTATTGAACTGTTATTTGTCTGTCATGGAAAGGCAGTGTGGTCTTCGAAAATACCTATATACAATCATTATATATAATTTTTTCACTGTATATGTGACCGAAATATCCAGAGATTTTTCAGTTGTTTCTGTCAAATAAAAGGATTTGTTTTTATTGAACTGGTATTTGTCCGTCATGGAAAGGCAGTGTGGTCGTTGAAAATGCTTTCTTCAAAGAAAAGAAGAAAAGGCATTGAAACAAGAATGAACTTGATTAAGGTCTTATTTCAAAATTTAATCACCAGCTCAGTGCTAAAGCACAATTGAGCAAAACCCATAAATTTGGATGATTTTCCAAAACTAGCACGTTTAAAAGACTGGCCTCTTCCACACTAAATCATAAACTGTACGACTTCGGCCCACCTCCACATCAAATCATGAACTTACGAGGCCAGAAGTCTGCAAAAGGCAAAGTATCAGATGAAGAGGAGTTTGACTTTAGGACTTACTTTATCCAATGGCAATGACTTTTTGACTATGGGCAATGAGGGCAACTATGGGCAAAGGACTTACAATCCTTTAGGACTTATTTTAAAGTGTTTTTCACTTAATTTCAAACTTTAATGCCACATACACTAATTTAAAAACGTCGTTTATTTTTTAAATTGGGTAGCCAAACATAATTGATGAAGACAAGGTATGCTACTATAAATATTTAGCATGAACAATCTTTTTAATAATGAGTATTAGCGTTCTTAATCATTTTCTGTATTTTTATCCTATATTTTCTGTTTTCTCTCTCTCTCTCTTCCCCCCCCCCCCTTTCTTCTTTTTAAAGGTAACTCCTTTAAACCTGTCACAGAGTCTTCCTGTCCTTATTTGTGGAAAAATAATATTATTTCATTAAACTATGACAGCAGAATTTAATTACTTTTGATCTAATTACTATCTAAGAGATTTATTTGACTAATGAATGGATTTTCATTCGGATAATTCTGTTTTTGGCATTCTTTTGCCAGTTTTTTAGTTTTCATTATAATTTTTTTTTTTGCTTTTTACTGTTTTGTTTTGTTTTTTATTATAGATTCTGAAATTCAAAATTAGCCCTTAGGTGCTTGTGTGATAGAAATTTCTTGAAATAAACACATTATCTCGTTTATCTCCACGCAATCTCATTACTTTTGCAATCAATAACATTTGATTTGCAGTTAAATAGATGGCTTTCTCTAAGTACCAGTAAAATCTTAGCGCAAAGAGTGGGGGAATTAGGGAGAGTATCCTCATTATGTTCAGGATAATATATATTCTTGTCATTTTTTTAACTTCGCTCTTTGCTGTCATTTGAATACACTTGTTTCTTAGTTAAAAAGTAAAAAGTAGCTTTAAATCTTGAGACGCTGAGCAATTACCTATATAGTGACTTTAAAGCTTAGTACGTGTCAAAATTTCCCTACATCAGAAGGTGTTGCTCTCAGAGACATCAAAATGGCTTAGTGTGCTGCTGGTACTTTTGTTAATAACCGAAAGTATTTTGGAGATGAGGAGCACAATACTTTTATAACTTCTCTGGCATCCTGTCAGCATACAGAGTATATAGGGAGTAAACACCCCCCTGTTTCAATTCCCCAGGATTGGCATTTAAGATCCTCCATTCTAGAATCCGATACATTTATAACCTACAGTATACAATACTAAATAATGGTGGAGGAAGAATAAGAAAATCAACACCCGAGAAAAATAGGTAATCAACGAAATTAATCAGATAAGACGGTGATGAGTGGATAAACGTGCATAAGCCCAACATAAGAGTATTTTTGTCTGTACTGTTTGTCTTTAAAAGCCCAAAGAGCCTGATGATTGTCCATAAAATTTTATCGTCCTAAAATGCACTCTCTTCTCCTGTGGAAAAAATACCCCCATAAGGGTGAGCCCTTTGTGTATTTATGTCGTTCATTATCCTTAAAGTCTGATATTCTGTGTTTATGAGAATTATTTTTATATGTTTATGAAAAAAAAAATTCGCATGTAAGCTTTTATTTTATGTTTCTGCGGAAATATTTCCAAACATACATTTCCAAACATTTACAGATTGTTTATTTATAGCTTAAAGCATAGCATATATCAAATACGTAACCTAACCTAACCAAACCTAGGTACCTTTCTCCTCCCCCTAAACCCCAAAAAACTGTAGTTCAAATATTGTAAACACAATGACAGACCACGGTTTCCAATCCAATGTCTATTGAAAGAAACCGGTTTGACTAGTTTCTTCCATATATAATATGGCGCGTGTGCTACAGATAGTAAATAAGTACCCAATATTTTATTTAAATAAATATTTCCAAAGATTTACAGATTGTTAAAAGGTCTAAGAAGAAAATTACTTGTGCTAATCATATGCGTTGAAAAACAGCATTTATATATCAAAAACTAAATATTAGGGTCTTTTAGTGAACTAAGCAACAAAGATGGGGGAAAATGTTCACAAGGATCTCAATGTTAAAAATGCAAGGGGATTGGACAGATCAACTGACTTTTAGTGGATGGATAAAGTATCGAATGAGTAATTGATTTTCCTCCCCTTACAAAAGAAAAAAAGGGAAATAATTAAGGGTAGAAAAGAAAGAATAAAAAACAAGTTTGGAATAGCAACTATTTCTGCCATTGGAGCTTAAAAAAAAATAATATTTCCATTAAGACATGCAATAGAAAGACATTACATTTCAAGAAAAGGAAAGTATATATGTTTTTGAAGAATAAGACTGGTACTTCTCTAAGACTGGTAAGACATTAACGTCTCTATTAAAAATTTGAATTTAAACTTTAGACTAAAAAAATCTAAATGATAAATTTCCCCTATTTATTCTTTTTTTTAATCAGTATCATTATTTAAGGTTACATAAATAAATTACTTAAACAACGTCATCACTTAAAGTTACTTAAGTATTATTCCCATTATAATGTTACGAGAAAAAACAGAACTAATTCTACTCTTCGTAGTGGCGTATATAGGGGACCATGTTACTCTGGGAAATTTGACACTGGCAGAACTCGTCAACAGCTGGGATTGGCAACACGAACACAAGCTGTCAACGAATAAATCTCTAAAAGTCTAAAAGTAAAAAGAGCAATTTAGAATCTCCTTTAGCTTTCCATGCTTTTGAATACCCAGATCATTAGCTGGGAGTGGCTACACGAACACAAGCTGTCAACGAACAAATCTCTAAAAGTTTAAAGCTAAAAAAGGGCAATTTTGACTCTTCTTTAGCTTTCCATGCTTTTGAATACCCAGATTATAAACAGCTACATTAAACGTAATACAAGCAGAAATAAAGTTAAATAGTAGTTCAATGGTAAAACGAACACAATCACTCTCAATACATAAGAGAATAAACTACAATAGCAGAATTTACAGTAAATAATCAAGTCAAATTTAAACGAACAGAAACTAACACAAATAGGAGGTAGGGATAACTCCCTTATGCCTCCTGAAGACCAGATTTTATATGTATATATTATTTAATATAAATATATTTAATATTTATATTAGTATTTGAAGTTTTTTATTTAAAGTTTCTTATATAGTTTTTTTATAAAGTTTTTTAATATTTATATTTATACTTGAAATATAAATGATATTTTAAATATATCATTTTCGCTTTACTGAACGTTTAAGACGTATATTGTTTTCAGACAAAATACTTTTGTACTCTGCTTCGTCTAGCTGGGTTTCCACAGAATTTTTGTGTTAGAAACCCTTCCTCTCCTCCATGTTCCCTGGTATATACTTAGCGTAATAAATACTCTAATTCCTAATCTTGCGGTTGCTTCTACACGGATAGAGAAAGTTGAAGGGAGGGTCCTTCAGGAGACTTATCAATACCGAAAACCCAGGTATCGAAAATTTTCTGTTTGACATTTTTACGCCTGCTGTTTCCTGTTTGCAGGTGTGTCTTCAGTGTACGCCATTTTCTATGCTAAGCGGTCAAGTTACGTTGCGTTAAGTATAACCTTTCACACTTGAGATTTCCAATCACTTTAGATTATAGTAAAAATCAACAATACCATAAAGATTATTGTCTAAATTCATCACAATCATCATAAGGTAACTATCCAAACACTGAAAATGTAGACTGAAAACGGAGTATCAAGTTATGAGGATGTTATCTTATTGCTCTCAGAGGAGAATCACTTGTGTTGAAAAGCCTTCAAAAGTTTTTTTTTTTAATTTATTTTCAAATTTATTAATCGATCGCCTGGGAATCCTATTTGTCAGATTTTGACTTTTCCATAACATGGCATAGATTGACGTTAAGGAAAATTACAAGTAGATTAGATAAGATTTCTTTTTAGATTTGATTATTTATTTTGAGTCTGCGAGTGGCACTGCCTAAGTTACAGCTAAAATTTGTTGCGCAAGATTACATAACATTACGCAAAGTCCTTAAGTTGTTCTTGCAAGGTTGCATCCAGAGGAGGGGGGTTAGGGGCTTGAGCCCTCTGCGAAATGTTTGTCCGAAACGTAAAAACGTAACAAAAATGAATATAAACAAGTTTTTGATGCGTTTTAAAGCTTTTTTTTGACCCCCCCCCCTCGAAAAAAGATCCTGGATACGACCCTGTGTGCTAGTATGAAAGTTTATACGGCGTAGTGAAAACGCCCCTTAGTAGGTGAATCCGTTCAGTCGATTTACTTCATTTATTGTTTCCAGTTTCCAATTGGCAAATCAGCCTTAAGCAATGAAAAATTACCCAATCAGAAAAATGTAGCAAAGATAAGAAACACACTTATGCGTAAGAAAAGAAACTTTACAGTTGGGAAAATTTATGCTATCAGAAGGTATACCACATATTTAAAAGTCAAGTACAATTTTTTACAAACAAAAAACACACAAAAACTAACCTACTTATAGCTGGCCCAAAAAATTATGCAAAAAAGTACTTGTGACGGAAAGGCTTCTGACATTTTTAACAAATAATTAACGAAAGAAAAAAATAACAAAACTAAAATAACGCAATAATTTAATAAATTAGATAAGGAAAATACAAACTACTACCAATATCTCATAAACCATTTTACAACAACGTACTAGTCGTTACAATAATAGTAGAAATAAATAAATAAAAAATGTGATCCTTTTCCCAATAAATATCCTTTAAATTTACTTCTAAAAAACACAAAGTGGTTTAGCTTTTATTGTATTCTTGAAGGAAAATAGATTATCTTCTTTTCGCAATATTTTGTTCAGGTTAAATTGCTATTTTGGAATCATTGCATGTAATCAGGTGGTTCACAGCCCACCTGATCAATCAGGTGATTGATCAGGTAGGCAGCGCACCAGCCAGCACACCGGCACGGGTTCGATCCCTGGCGTGACCAGTTATTTGGTTTGGGACGCGGGTCAGTGGAATGAGCCTTTTTTGAAGTTTCTACGACAAAGCTTTCTATAAAAAACCTTAAATACCCCCAGGGCATAACTTACAACCCTTGCCCTGAGGGCTGTGGGGGAGTGTCCTTTCTATCTGGAAATCAACTACGCTGAACAAAATGGCTATCTAAAAATTTTGATTGGATGTGTTTGGGGAAAAGATGGGCGTGAAAGGGGTGTTAATTGCCCTCAAATCACTTTCGACTATTAAAAAGGGCACTAGAACTTTGAATTTCCAATCGAATGAGCCCTTTCCGAAGTTTCCTTCGACAACTCCTTCGATACGAAGTGCCCGGGTATGGAGAAAAAAATACATTGTGCCAACATCGTTCTTTACTTAGGCAGCGCTATTGCGCTGCCTACGATTGAATAGATTAACGACAACCCTTTTAAACAAAAGGGAAAGAATCACTATTTGCGGTGTTAATTACAATTATGTTTAACTAAAAAATTATTCCATAAATGTGTAAACTGATTTATTCCTTACCGTGTCAGGGATTGAACCAGGCTACCTTTGATTATGAAGCTTGGACTCTTGCCCCTTGCTACCGTTTTGTATGGTTTTTAAGATAATATATAAAGTTGAAGAAACAAAATTGATATTTAATCCTTTCTTGTTGTCCTATGGTTTGAAGATTTAGTTACGTGTATGGATAGTAAACAGAAAGAAATCGGGGTTACAAAAGAACTCTTATTTAGTTATTGACCTCTCCAGAAGGAAACGCTATAAAATTCTTAAAACTACTTAAAAGTTTAAAAGTACTTTACTTTTCCGGGAATCATTTTGGAAGAGAGGAAAAATACTTCGGAACAATGTAAAAATAGTCAAACTATAGGAATATCTAAAATATACAAGAATCGTAAATATATGAAGGTTTTTTCCTTGGGGGCGGGGAGGATCATAACCTCTACTAACGTACTAGATTTTGTGAATGTGTTGTAGTTGTTTTAGTGAGCATATAACTAAACTGATACTACTTCTTCCACTGTTAACAAATCGCTGCAGTACCAAAATACTCAAGATGCTCATCCTTCACCTTAATCTGCTCAAAATCTGACTCTTTAAACCTGTCCATAAAATTCTAATTTTATTTAGCTTCCCCCCCCCTTATGACCTCTTTTCTCTCCATTCCGGACGACTTGCTTTTTTTTTGGCCCCAGATGGACGGTCTTTTTAGCAACCTATCCAGCAACCAATCTTTAGCAACCTATACTTCACCCATAAACCATGGCTTAGCCTTCTTAACCTATTTTTCATTATAGAATGTTTTTACATTACATGTTTTCATTCATCAGAGTTCTGAGTTCTATTCATCAATAAATACAGATTGGAAATACAATACACTTATTCTCCCTCAAAAGGTTCCATGGCTAGGGATACAAGGGGGATACAAAAAATATATAATATAAGCAACAACCAAAAAAAGAGAACAATAGCCAAATATAATAGCCCAAAAAATAAGTCATCATTGAAGACTTATTCTTCCAATTTTTTTTTCAACCACCCTGCGCTTTGGCTTTTCTACATTTAACACCTTCACTAAATCCGTCATTTTTTGTTAATAGTACTACATAGGTTTGTCAAACTATAAAGTTGATCGATTCTTTTGTTACCTAACATCATCTCCTCATCTTCATTCATTTCATCACCTCACTCATTCATCACCTCATTCATTTCATCACCTCATTCATTTCATCACCGCATTCATCACCTCATCACCTCACTCATTCATTTTGCAAATATTTTTGTCTGGGACACGGGAATCGTATGCATAATCTTAATAAACGGGTTTTAACTTCCCATTCGATATGATATTCTCCAAAAGCATTTATCGTGTTCCGTAGTGTGAAATCTACAAAAATACTCCATATTAACGGGAGTAGCACGCAACCCTGATTAACTCCACATTCTGAACCAAACCAACTACTAACCTTACTTCCTACGTTAATTTATATTCGCTTATTCTGTCTTTAAAGAAACTTTCAGTTAAATTTCTCCAATTCTCCACGCAATCTCATTGCTTTTGCAATCAATAACATTTGAAAAAGTGTCAACCTTTCTCTTCTTACAGAAACACAAAATCAAAGAGCTACATTTACTACGTAGAGATTGTGAAGGCAAGTCTAAGTAGCCTCTAATATGACGTTAAAGACTAGTGACAACAGGAAACTCTCTGGTGCTCTAGAATTTTAGGGACAATTCTGAACTTGCTTTTTTCTGAAAAAAAAAGAAGTAGTCAGCTTGAAATTTTTACCTGGCAATAGGCATGGTTGCCAGTTGCTTTGTGTGCTTCATCAATAACGAGACACTTAACGAGCTCCGCAGGACAAGCCCTACTTGTGAGATCGTTCATCAAAACCTGAGGTGTCAAAAAGAACACACGATTTTCCTTCCACGCAGTAGTTCTTGCTTTGGGTGCCATTGTTCCTAAAAAAAACAAACAAAAACATCAAAACTTGAGGTGTCAAAAAGAATACACAATATTCCTTCCCCGCAATAGTTCTGGCTTTGGGTGCCATTGTTCCTAAAAAATACAAAACATCAAAACCTGCGGTGTCAAAAAGAATACATGACTTTCCTCTCCCGCAATAGTTCTGGCTTTTGGGTGCCATTGTTACTAAAAAAACAAAAAAAAAAAAAAACATCAAAACTTGAGGTGTCAAAAAGAATAACCGAATTTACTTCCCCGCAACACTTCTGGCTTTGGGTGACATTATTCTTAAGAAATATAAAAACATCAAAACCTGAGGTGTCAAAAAGAATATATGACTTTCCTTTCCCGCAATAGTTCTGGCTTTGGGTGCCATTGTTCCTAAAAAAAAACAAAAACATCAAAACCTGAGGTGTCAAAAAGAATAGCCGAATTTACTTCCCCGCAACACTTCTGGCTTTGGGTGACATTATTCTTAAGAAATACAAAAATATCAAAACCTGAGGTGTCAAAAAGAATATATGACTTTCTTTTTCCGCAATAGTTCTGGCTTTGGGTGCCATTGTTCCTAAAAAAAAAAAAAAAAAAAAAAAACATCAAAACCTGAGGTGTCAAAAAGAATAACCGAATTTACTTCCCCGCAACACTTCTGGCTTTGGGTGACATTATTCTTAAGAAACATAAAAACATCAAAACCTGAGGTGTCACAAAGAATACGTGATTTTCCTTCAACGCAATAGTTCAGGTGTGGGTGCCGTTGTTCTTAAATACGTTGTCTGCTTCTTTCAAATATGGTTTAGCACTGGAATCAGATTTTAAAGCTAAATTGAAACAGCAATTCTTGGCAAGTGGAACCGACAAGGAGACGTAAATTCTGTTTTGTCTTTTTAAAAAATGTTTAAACCCCTTGAAATACAAATTTAATAAAAATAAAAAAAATACATAGAGTACCTCTATGATTTCCTGCCGTTGCACGTTATCTACGAGTATATAGTGTATATAGTCTATGAATGTGCATAGTGTATATAATACTATATACACTATATATGAATGTAATAGTATATAGTACTATATAATGTACTATAGTATGAATGTAATGTATAGAGTACTATGAATGTATATAGTCTAATCGTTGTTTCTTGAAGTAGTGTTTTTCGTGCTCTTCTTTTTTTTCTGTGCTCCGCCATATTTTTGTATTAATGGTGGGCTAAAATAAAATATCCATCTACATATCTATATTCATTTTATAAAAATGATACCGCTCTACATATACCGTATATATACTGCGTTACATATATATACACCGTATATACCGTATCCATTAGTGAATGCCTGCAGGATAAGTACAATCAATTTCAGACAGGGAGGGGGGTCATAAAATAAACCCTAACCTTGAAGGTTAGTAGTATACAAAAAAAAATCATCAAGTAAAAAACATGAGCAAATTTTAGGATGCCCATATACAGGCACGTTTACTGACAAGCCTTGGAGACCATCTCTTCTTCTTCCTCAAAATTCAAAAAATAGAAGACTTTCTTGTGTGTGTTTTTCTGTGTTGTTACGAAGATTTGTGCTTAATTTCCAAAAATATCAATCTTGTTATGCTGCTTAGAGAATCTAAAAATAAAGGCTTCCCGGAAGTAAATTCCACTGTATATACTGCAAGGGCCATCCAAAGGTAAAAACGTGTATATACATGAAAAGTCACTTTCGAGTTAAATGTATCACTGAATTCGCCTCAAAGAGGCGAATCGACTTGACTTGACTATTTAACAAAAACATATACATAAATTTTGTGCAAAGGAGAAGAGAGCAATCTCGTAATGTCTCCTTTATCAAACAATAGGGGGAAAAAATTACACATCCCGCTAACATAGCTTCAGAAAGAAAAGAAAATTTGATAAGAACATAACAAAATTTAAAATAAATTTAGAGAAGAAATGAAAAAAAAAAAAAAAAAAAAAAAAAAAAATACATAACTTAACTATCGACTCACGGAGATAGGGATGGGATTTACTTAACAATTTATAAATAAATCAATAATACAATAATACAATCAATCCCCGCTACTGTAGGCTGAAAGGACCATCTTTTTCAATTTCTTTTTATATATGTATAGTGATGGTGATTCACTTACTAATTCAAATAACTTATATTTATTCGCAATATGAGGAAGTTGATATCTTAAACTTAGTCTGGATCTCTCAATTTTAACAAACGGGAAAAGAAACTTAATCCTAGCTCTTGATAAATGGCTATGTTTATTTTCAACCAAAAGTTTCATACTATTGAAAAAATGATCTTTATGTTGGATTTTCAAAAAACCATATGCCCAAATTAAGGTGCAAAATTTGTTGTAAATCCAGAATATCAAGAAATAGAAAATATGTTTTAATTTCAGATAATTCCTCTGTCTTCCTAGGGTGTGCTAAAAAATGGTCCAGAATTCTTATTGATTTATTTTGAACAATTTGGAGTCCTCGTAAATGTGAAGGGAAAGTCAGCATCCAAACGCTCGGACAATACTGGAAATAACAATCAATTAATGAAAAAAAATATAAAGTTCTAATGATTTGGTATGGAAACAGAAACTTTAATCTATGCAAACAACCGAGATTCCTGGCCACTGTTGCTTTAAGTTTACTAATATGCGTCTTAAACGACAGAGTTGAATCAATATAAATACCTAAATATCTAAATAAATCCACTCTTTTTATGGAGGAAGCTCCAATATTAATAATTTGAAATGACACACACGCTTCACTGACCTCGAACTTCTCCCAAAAACCATAAATTCCGACTTCTCTAAATTAGGTATTCATCGGATATCATGAAACCAAGCATTTACATTCAAAGCAACAGTCTCCAAGGACAATCGTAGGTCCTCCTCGTTGCCTGCCCTCAAACTAATTGCTGTATCATCCGCAAACAATATTGGTAACTCATCACCTGAATGCATGCAATTTGGAAGATCATTTACAAAAATCAAAAAAAGTATCGGCCCCAATACAGATCCCTGCGGTACCCCTATATTTTCTAGCGGGAAAATAAGAGATGATTCTTCACAAACTTGGACTTTAAAATTTCTTTCAGATAAATACAATCTCATTAAATCCAGAGCTATTCCACGGATTCCTATATTTTTCCAGCTTATCAAAAAGAATTGCATGATCTATTGTATCAAAAGCCCTTTTTTTTTTTTTATGTCAAAAAATATAGTTGCCGCCAAATAACTATCATCCATAGCCTCTGATAAGAAATGATGTAAAGCAGCTACTGCTTGCTCTGTTGATCTACCCCTCAAAAAACCAAACTGATTAGGAGAAAAAAACTTATTCTTTTCCAGAAATGAAATAAATCTACTTTTTATTATCTTTTCAAAAACTTTAGAAACAGGTGATAAAATAGTAATTGGCCTATAATTGTTTGGGTTATCTTTATCACCTTTTTTAAACAAAGGTAAAATTTTTAGCTACTTTAAGACAAACTGGGAAAAATCCATTTTTTATACAAGAATTAAAAATATATAAAAGCGGCTGAAAAAGTACACCAGCTAATTCTTTAAAGAGAGAAGTCGATATACCATCACATCCTGCCGAAAATCCATTTTTCAAACTAGTAACGGCTTTTTGGTATTCCGAGAACCGGATAGGGTACATAAATATAGTCTTATCTACTTTATTTGGTAAATATTTTCTATGATTATGTGTTCCAGCAGAAATTTGATCCACCAGACCATGTCCAACTTTTCTAAAATGGTCAGCAAATGCTTCCGCCATCTCTCTCTCATCAGTTATCTTGACTCCTTCATGACTTGTAATGTGAGATGGAATATTTCTTGTTTTTAACATTATTCATTTTTTCATTTATTAATTTCCATGTTTCCCGAGGAGAATCACATTTGCGAAATTCATTTTGATAATATTTTGCTTCCGCTTCTCTGAGAACAAGAGTTAACCGATTTTTATATTTTTTAAAATTTTCAATATTAATTTCATTTGGGTACTGCATCTTCACCTTATACAATCTATTTTTTTTTTCTTTTATACTCTTTAACAGGCTTTCAGTAACCCATGGTTTACGAGGCAAATCCTTACTCTTTCTTAATACCATAGGACATACTTGGTCAAATATTGGTTAAATTTACTATAAAATAAAGCAATTGACTGATTCGGGTCTTCAAAATTTAGGACATCATTCCAATCTATATCTCCTATTTTACTTTCATCTCATCTATCTTTTTTTGGTTAATTATCCTTTTATAACTTTTATTTGGTCTCTTTTTCACGTTCCACTCCTGATCCAGAGAAGTCAGAAACAACAACACAATGATCAGATGTATCATTCAAAATAATATGGGTATCAAGGCAGTTTTCAGATGTAAAAATGTTATCAATAAGAGTTGCATGGTTATTACAGATTCTTGATGGTAGTAAACAAGTAGGTGACAAACCATGTAAAAATGAAATATTCAAAAATTCTAATCCCTTATTCAATGTCGAAACATTATGTCGCATTAAATCAATATTAAAATCCCCCATTACAGAAAATGGATGGTGTTGCTGGGTGAGGGCATCTAACAACGACTCATATTGACTTAAAAAACTCTTGAAACACTAGACGATGGTGCGCGATATACTACATTACCAAAAAAAAAGTATTTCTTCCATCATTCACTTCTACTACACAACTCTCAAATAGCATCTCAACATTCCAAACCATAAATTCATTACGTAAAGAAGATGCAAAAACATCTCGTATAAAAATACCAACTCCTCCTCTCTTATTCTGTTTTCGACTACAATGAAAAAACCTATAATTTTCATAATGTTGGAATGTATTATTTTCATCAAGAAATGTTTCACACAAATTCCTAACACATCTGTTGACGACCCTTTAAAAAAATCATGCAAAAAATTTAAGCTGCTATTCAATCCTCTACAATTCCAAAATGACAGTCGTTTAAATTGATTATTTAAAGGTGGAATATCATGAACAAATAAATATTTATTTTTAGGTGCATTATAATAATCTGGCAAAATCTTGATCTTGTGACGAAAACCTATGAAAAAATTTATTAATATCAAGAGGATTTTTTCAAGTTCCTCCAGCCTACCAGCAGGAATTTCTACAAAACTTAACTCATCCATAATCCAAACTCAACAAAAATTTCGCATCCCATCTCCGTGAGCCGATATAAATAAAAAAAAAAAAAGAAAGAAAAATAAATAAAAGGCAACAAAAATTTCGAAAATAAAAAATAAGAACAAAAAAGTAACACATAAACAATATTTGACATCATACTCACTCTAACCATTATCCTTATCATCACCCGAAGGCGAGCGCAATTTAATCACGGATACCTGAGCTAAATCACAACTAACTACAATCATAAATCCACTCAAACATACTAAAAAACCACTTTAATCCACTTCCGATACATTTTTTTATGCATTTAACTTATACGACATTATACCATTTAAGCTTCACTTTTTGCTCATTCTCAATCAAGCATAATACAGGTTGGACGACTGGGGGATCCAAGCACTGACTCCCTTTTCTCTCAATTCTTTCTGTTTGATTTTCAGGGAGTTACGAATGTCACGAACACCTTTTGTCGCATCATCTGTTATATAGAGATAGGGAGATTCACTTCCGGCTACTCTTCTGAACGGGTTTTCACGCAATTTCTTGTTTCCCTGAAGGATACAGAATTTGTCCTTATCATCCTGGAGCTGGATTTTGATAAATCGATCCGTAAACTCAAGTAATTCAAATTGGGTATTAATCCCAAGATGTTGGGAAAGTAAGGCGTTAACATGCTCCTTAGCTTTTGACTTAGATTCACCTTTAATGTTCCATAGAATAATATTCCTTCTTCTATCCATGTTTTCTACCACAAGGACTCTCGTAGCTAACTCACCAAAACCGGGTTCCTTTGCAATTTGTTTACGTAGTGCCGATATTTCCTACTTTCGACGATTGCAAGGATTTTATCCAACTTTGAAACATTATCAGTCGATTCCGTGGACCCTCTAGACTCGTCCAAATCGCTTTGTCTTGATCGCTTTTCACTTTTCTTAACCTTATTGGTATCCAATAACGTTTATAATTTTCAAATAGCTCGATAAACGAACGCCCAAGATAATTCACTAGGCACTTCACTTGTCAACTTATCAAATAATTTTTTGTATTGTTCTCTATCCAATAATGTTTATAATTTTCAAATAGATCGATAAACGAACGCCCAAGATATTTCACAGCAAATTTTATTACACAGCGCTCGCACAGGGATGTTACTACTCCGGGTGCATTGAATGAACTGAATGGTATATGAAATTAAATAAAATCCCCTGCAAAATGTTTCTGGCAAAAACACGTATCTACAGCATTTTGCCCAGTTTGCCAAAGTTAAAAATTGATATTTAGCAGTGTCAGCAAACTTTGGTATGTATTTTAATTGCATAATTGGAAAGAATACAGTCTAAAAACCCAACACTAGCAACTTTTCACTTCAATCCTGGGTCTACTGGGGCGCAATAAGTGGTAAAAGTGCCGCAAAACTTGAGAAACTATGAAGAAAATTTTTTCGAAATAATGAAAAGTGGGTGAATTTTCCGCAAATCATATTATTGACTTACGAATAAAGTGAATATACTTATCGATGCCTTTTTTATGCTCTTTACGAATATTATCACTTCTATCAGAAATTCAAATTTAAGCCCTTTTTGAGCTCTTGAAAATGACAAAAATACAAAAGCCTAACCTAACAAACCTGATAATTTCAGTTCAATTTAAATTTAAAATTGAATTTTGGTAATGCACCTCGTGGGATATTTTGCTACACATTCTTCCGTCAGCTATATTAATTTTCGATGCATTTTTCGTCGCATTCTTGAACATTCTTGAACGCATTCTTGAACATTCGGCGTTAAGAAAGAAGAAAACGGCATAAAATTGCAAAATTTATTATTACAAATTTCATTTATCCAACTTATTTGTGGAAAGTCAGTGATTGTGGATTAAAAAAGGGATTTATTATGAAATAGTAAGTTTAAAACAGATGTTTTAAGCCTTTTTACACCCTATATATTTTTATATTTTTGTAATTTTCAAGAGCTCAAAAAGGGCTTAAATTTAAATTTTCGATAGAAATGATTATTATATTCGTAAAGAGTATAAAAAAGGCATCGAATGATATATTCACTTTATTCACAAGTCAATAATATGATTTGCGAAAAAATTACCGAAAAGTCTATATACTGCGTTTTTACATTTTGCCGGCCGTGACATAGAACAAAAAAAAAGATAAAACTGAGAACAATGTAGACCTAATTGAAAATGGGACTAAGCCTCAGAACATAACGCTTACACCTTCAATTTACCCGTTAATTCCATTGTATCCCTCATTGGAATGCCCATGATAGAGAAGCAAGCTTCAATTTGTTGAGCAACAAGGGGTCTCGTCGGGGCCATAAAAAACTGTCTTTCCTTGAGGATACCATCGATAAAAGTTATACATCACCACAGCTGCTATAAAAGTCTTCCCGAGACCTAAAAAAGAAAAGTATTAAAATTAAACCTATCAAAACAAAGCTGATTTGCCACCTCCCTCAGCTCCTCCCATCCTACAGCTATACTGCTGCAACTTTTGAACGCCCATATTCTCCAATGGATGGTCATGCGTACATGTAAATGTATTCACATGTAGCTTATCTTTATGATATTTGTTACTAATAGTTGTATTGTGAAAAAATAGTAACAATAACTATAGTCTAATATTTACACATATTCAAAAAAAATAATAATGAAGCTCGAAAGCAGCAATTTATAGTGCCTTCAAAAAGGCAAAAATAAACGTATTTGGAAAATGAATTAAACAGAGAATGCATATAAAAAAATAAATGTTAAACTTAATTCAATTCTGCTAAATTAAAGATGAAGCGTAATAATTTAAACCAAAATAGAACATTTTTTACAAAAATAAATTGAAAGAAATAAAAAGCAAATAATAAAGTAAATTAAATTACAAAAATTAAAAAAAATAATTAAATAATAAAGGAAGTAACTTAATAAATTAAAGAAATTAAAAGTAAAACGATTCCAATGTTATCTTCAGCTAGACTTTTTGTAAATAGATTTTATCAGGCATCAGGATTCATAGGTGTTCAGGTATTCAGGATTCTATCAAATATTCAGGATTCACAGGTATTCAGACATTTAAGATTTTATCAGGTATTCAGAACTAACAGGTATTCAGGATTTCATCAGGTATTCAGGATTTACAGGTACTTAGAGTTCACATTTATTCAGATATTTATGATTTTATCAGGTATTCAAGACTCATAGGTATTCTGGTATTCCGAATTTCATGAGGTATTCAGGATCCGCAGGTATTTAAAACTTTTTTGGGGATTATCAATGGCATAACAGCCATATTATCAATGTTGCTAGTTAAAACCTTTAGGAAAACTTGAAACAAATACATACAATCATATATGAAAGCTTCATTACCCATTCCTTGGTAACTGTCACATTCAAATTGATTCTTCAAAGAAAAAGAGTCCGAAACCACCTCTAGAAGACAGTGTAACCCACGTCGTGAACTGAAGGTATTTTAGGCTTTATAAGTACTTTATAGGCTTTATTAGGCTTAGGGCTTTACAACAGCCTAAATGGATCTGGTAGACCCCAACGAAATATGGAATTTAACTTTCCTTCAAGAACGAAATGCCCTCTACCCCTTGGAAACTTAAAAAAATGCTAAGGAAACCACTAAACATGTCATCTTTCTAATTTAAAGACCTTTGGTGCTTGGTAATTTCAAAATTGTATGAATGACTTATGAAGGGCATGACGTTAGACAAAACGAGAAAATACAAAAAAAAAGCAAAATATAAAAATTGTTTTGTTGTGCTTTTTGTTAGTTTCGTACTCTCAGTTTCGCACTGAGAACGGCTTTGGCGGAGGTCCTTTCCGTAAATTTAAGAATATTATAAAAAATATTCTTTTTTATAAAAAATAATATTTTATAAAAAAAGAATAAAGAAGGGGGCGGAAGGGTGATGGTGAGCTTCATTTTCCATCCACTATATCAAACCTGAAATTTAAAATGACCTTTCAGATGACTTGAAATCAATGAAAGAAGTTAAGGAGTTTCGTACTTAATTAAAAGATACATGTCTAGATAGTTATCGAAGGATGAACTAAATAAGGTGCAGGTATTTAGGATGGGTAGGGGTGTAAATGTGTGGTGCTTGAAGTCTATTTTCCTTGTGGTTCATGCAATTTTTTACCAGACTAAAGGTTTTGGGAAGCTGCAAATAAATCTTTATATTATAGTGCTTCAACAGTAGTAGTTTTATGTAACCTGTTAAATAAAATATAAATTAGTAAATTAAAAAAAATATAAATTAAAATATAAATAAAATATTAAATTAAATATAATCTTTTATATAATCTGTTAGATAACTTGTTTTGCTTCGTTTTTTCCACTGGCTGAAAATTACCCTAATTTTTTTCGTTATTTTCTAATCATATCTTTTTTCTCGTTTTTGTCAAACATTAGATTATTGAACAGTTCGCATGATTTCAACAAGGACATTCAGAAGGAAGATCATGGTCAGTCGGGCTGAAATAGCTCAAAATATGTCATAAACTATTTTTTACAGCATAGATTGACAGACCATTCCTTTAAATAAAACAAGTTTCTATCGAATGGTTGAATTCATTTTCTTCTATATTTTGTGGGACTAGAGGTATTTAGAAGTTTCCGTTTTCTACCGAATTCATCCCGGCCTCTTTTCTCGTCCACTGAAATAGTTGAAAGAGAGTGTTTTGATATCACACTTATTTTTGTTATATGCCTAAAAAAACATTACAAAACAAGCCTCATAGTAAAACATGAAATCTAGTTATGGTAATAACTTTAGATAAAATAAAAAAATTTTGTTTTTCAATTTCCTGTTAGTGCAAAAAACCACCTTTCGAATACTAACATCTCTCGAAAAGACCAAATTCCATGCGAAGTACAAAACTTGTAATTTGAAAAAAAATAAAGAGTAAAGTAAAACTTGCATTTGTCATGCAATATGAAAGAAGAGCTGCGTATCTCAATTGAGATACGCAGCTACGCCCTTAACTCAATTGATATGCGAGTCATTAGTATTTAATTTCAACTCGATAAGTGTTATTCTAGTTTCTTTTCTTCTTGCAGAATATGTTACTCCTTGGCATTAATTTTTATGGTATGGTACTTTCAACCTTATATACAGCTACTATCTGTAGGTATAATCATGGGCACCCATAAAGAGGGGGGCAGCCCCCCCCCCCCTTATAGGCAGCGGTGTGCCACTGTAGTAGCGCGACACACTGCGGTGCGCCAATAGTAGCAGCGGTCCGCCGCTGGCGCTATCATTTGTTTAACCGCCAACATTTTTGTTTGATCAGTCTTTCTCAAATCCCAGCTTTAACTTACATCCGATTTGGGCCTATTCACGAGTTAGAAACTTCGTGAGTCGCTGGCTGGACGCTGGTCTTCTTCGTTATTCATCAAGAGAAGTAGAAATCTGGTAGAAACAAAATGGCTGTGGTATTTCAGAACCCTTGCATAAACACTTGGAATATCTAACAGCTATGTATTCCTAACATAATTAATTATCCAAATTAGTAGTTTTTTTTTTTGTTTTTTTTTCATCGAGCAAACGTCACCATCGAGAAGAACTGTCACCAATTACATCACAGCTGGGGTTGGTAGGGAAATCTTTCCCCTTAGCTTTCAATCCATAAGGGACATGATAGGTATATCCCCTTTCAATCCAGGCTGTTTTGATAATGAAGATCTGTACTCTTAAATACAGACCAATCAATGCTTTTTAGCCCATGACGATGGTGGCAAATTGCCATGCTCATCAGAGGTTCTAACTCCAACTACACCATTACCTGCACTGCCATCCTCTCCCCCAATAATTTTAGTACACCCTGTGGTTTTGCAGCCATTGTGAAATAGGATATTCACACCTGAACAAGTACAACCACATCCCAGCACCACCAAGGAAACAAAATGCTTCAAGGAAGAAAAGAGGGCAGAACAAAAGTGCTCACTGATTGAAGCTGCCTTTGCTACAAGGAAGACACAAAAGAGGTGGAAAGAAAAACCGAAGCAACAAAAGCAAGAAAACCAAAGAAGCAGGCTGTGAAGAGATTTGGTGAGAAGACAGCACTGAGGGTGAAAATGAAACTGAAAAGGTTAAGACAGTGACTGTTGATTTGAAACTTAGACATTTCTCTTGGCTAAGATTGTGAAAAGGAATGTAAACTTAGTTTTGATTTGGGTTGCAGTTGGCAACTTTGTAAAAGTCATCAATGAGGGCCATTAGGGAGAAGATAGAGCCTACTGCAGAGGTCAGTGTGACGACTATGAGTGGGGGGAGAGGTATTGTTTGAAAGTGGCACGAACAGCCAGATCATATCTACTAAATGAAAGATGATTTAGGGTAAAAACCCCCAGTACTTACACAGTGTGTGCTCTTGGACAAATATTTTGACTAAAATGTATCCTTCCTAAACAAAGACAGCAGATTCTTAATCTTAGACCTGATGCAGATAGTTGGGATTGGCTGGCTACAATCTTATAGCCAACCCTATTTAAATATGATTACTCTTTTTCACAACACATGTCTGTGATTGAATCTGTCCATGATTGAGATACTTCAGATTCTTTTTCCAAGATTGGGCAGTAGCCTATTTTCCAAGATCAGAGTCAAACTAAAAATTTGCAATTACAATTAGGTCTCTACTATTAACTGTCTCTGCATTTAAAATAGTTACCATTGTATATGTGTCAAATATTCAAACTAATGAAATACTTATTAGGAAATTTTTTACAAAATTTAGTAGAGAAAAATTAATTTTCCGGGTGGTATAATAGATATAACTATTGAGATGGCGATTAGGATGACCTGCATTTGTTGTTTCCTTCCCATTCATTTCTGTCGATGTCTCAAATAGGTCTCCGTCCTGTAATTAGACATCTCCTAGTTATTACACCTCCAGTGCTTTATGACAAATGCGGAAACACATTAATGGTCTTCCATGTTAAATTCAGAATTTAACAGTTAGGAACTTGATAATATTCAGAATCTACCGTTTCAAGTAACGCTGCTATGTCACGGAATCAAAACCTCAGTATTTATAATTGTCTATTCAATGGATGTGCTGCAAGAACTAGGGCTGAATAAAAACTCACCCTGGAAGCACAAGGAATTCTTCCAAACTATTTGTGTGCCAACTTGTTTGTTTAATTTTGAAAACCGCACTTGATTTCTAAGCAGGAAAATCAAAATTCTTAACCACACAAGAAAAGAAAAGCTCCAACATTGCAGTTGACGCAATAGAGAATTGGCTCAAATTAATTCAAAGTCATGTGTTACGACACTTCGGCGGCAGTCGACCGAGCCCCTCGTCGGCGACGTTCGATGCATGCACCGGCGCGGCACTTGGGTCAATATCCAGCATTAGAAGTACCGATTAGACCAGGTAAGCCTTCGCCTCTAAAATTCAGCCTATAGGCGCCCATGGGTGTAATCTAATATACATATAATATAATAAATAGTAGTATAATAACAATATAAATAATAATATAATATACAATCTAATCTAATAGTCTAATATTTGTAGGTATATGGTAACATCTGTAAATGCTACAATACCTGTGGGTAGTGACACCATTGTGTTTTCAAACAGAGCCTTTTCAACTATGGCATACTGATAATTTCGAACTGGGTAATTAGTTGGGTATATCCAATCTTTTCCAGCATCTACATCAAAACCAGGAAGAGTTTCAAGGGATTCGAAGCTGGTGTCACTGATGTACCCTCCGACCTACAAAATAAAATATACCTCTTAAAGCATTTACACTTTCTTTTTCTCTCTTACTTAGTTGGCATTATGGTTTTATATCTTCCAATCAGATGAGCAGTTAGTCCTTTCGTATAGCTCTCACCATTCCTTGTGATATAGCTTATGTAGTCATGTTTTCGTATATTCAGTAGTGTACATAGGAGAAGAATTCTGCCATCTGAGACTGACCTGAAGGACCCTCGCTCTACAACCAAACTGGATACTTGCGTTTTGACTTGCTCCCCTCCCATCCTCATATAAGAACTTTAATTCACCTAGGTCTGGTATGCCTATATAGGCTGGTATGCCTATAGGCTGGTATGCCTATATGCCTAGGGCTGGTGCAGTGTATGCCAATACATAGGCGCATGTTTTATCTTCAAATAAAACACACCGATTTCAATAAGGGTCATAAATTAGGACTGATACATGGGTGTTATATGAAGATTGAAACTTCTTCAGAATATACCTCAACATCTTTCAGCCAGTTGTATTTCGAATGTACACTCAACAGTCGTCATCAATGGATAAAATTTAGAATCCTTAATATCATTAAATATCAAGGAAATGTTAAAACAAGTTATAATCGAGGATATTCTAATTCTCATTATGGTTGGATAGTGTATCATCAAATGATGGTTTTTGTGATAACGAGCAAAATCTAGAGGTTTATTAAGGGTATTAAGGCAACATTCACTTTCAGAGAATGTTGAGGGTGAACTTGATCAAAATACAATAAGAGCACCGCAGTTGTCAAAAAGAGATACCCACAGTATCTTAGGAACAGCTAATGGCATTTAATTGAAACTTTTAGGGAAGGATGAGGGGAATGTTTAAATAAATCAAAGGACACTATTTACATAGGTTGCTAAAAGGGAGTATATGGAATATCTAAAATGGCTAGGATATTAAGTTTCAACTTCCAGGGATTGTTGAGAAGGCTTTTTCACACCTCATCTAGCAACGGCTCAGGTCAAAGTCATAAATAAAAGAACTTAAAGGGTCAGAAATAAAGAGAGCGGAGTGTTGTCCCTGATACTTATTTATTTCTTAATTTAAATTTTCATTTACATGTATTGTTCAGAACATTCTCCCGGGAGGACTTGTTTAGGTATACTCTCTGTGATTTACTGTTGAATCAATTTTTGCTCTTTCTATGCCACTGTCTTTGAAAGATCGAGCCCATTTCTTTCCTTGTTTTTGTTTTTACGCTTGTATAATCGAAAGCCTGTATTCAGTAACATATGTAGGAAGTAGGGAGTACAAGGTTTACCCCATGGGCACCAGCAGGGGGGGGGGGGCATGGCCCCCCTGGAAATTTGGGACTATAAAGTAATTATAAGGAAACCAAGGAAAAAAAGCAGAATATGCAAAAACCATAGAAAAAATGTGTGTTGCCCATTGTTGATTGCCTGCCAATAGATCTTGACCCTATAATGAAAGTGTAAGTGTAACATTCGATCGCATAATCAGTTTTTTTATGGTGATGCTAAATATGTTTTTGTTTATTAGTAATTAGTGCTGTTATTAGTGCCCAAGAAGGTTCGTGTAATTAAAGAAAAATACAAGAAAAACAACTTAAAAAGGGGCAATTCCGGTAAAAAATATGCCGTCAACTTTTGCTTTTATTGCCAGAGTACCCATGAGCTGATATTTGAAGCCATTATAATCAGAAATGTTTCCTCTGAACGGAATGCTGGAATTTTTTGTATTCCCCCTCCCCCCTGAACGGATACGTTTTTTGTGTTTTATTGTCATTTATTTATTTTTCGAGGAGTGATTGTATTTATCTAGTAGTCGGTATGAAAAAGATTTAATTTCTTACGGTTATGAAGTATAAAGGTGCCAAATATATTGGTTTTTGGTATTCAAAATTAAATTTAAAATACTGAGTTGAAAATTTTTTATTTCATTTTTATTAATCTTAGTTTTAATGCTTTACTTTGAACAAACTACTTCGATAATGAGTTACTTTTTTATAAACAATTGAGTCTAAAGGCATTAAATATTTTTGTGTTTGATAACCAAGTGCAAAACTGTCGATATCGTTAAAAAAACATCCGTCCAACGCTTCGGCATTGCTCAACAGAACAAATGCTGGGAGTTTATATCTTAGTTTTTGTAAGTAGGCTATTGTTTTGTGTAATTTTTTTCATCAATTACTTGTTCCATTTTTATACACTTTTACTTTAATTGACATACTTATTTCATTGTCTTTAGAAAAATATTCATCTCTAAGTTCCATTAAATAAAAAAAAAAGTTTTTTTTTCGACTGAAAGCAAGGGTGCAACACTAAAACTTAAAACAAACAGAAATTATTACGTATATGAGGGGTTTGCCCCCCTCCTCACTCTTCACGCCACAGTTTTTCGGCACTTCAAAAAAAAGTTACTTATTGTTATAATTAAACGACCCTTGTGTTTCAGTAGTTGTTTTTAAAGAATTGGGACAAAATTTGAACTTTAGCACAAAGAGCGAGGTGTTGAAGAGGGGGCAACCCCCCTCATATACGTAATAATTGCTATTCGTTTTAAGTTTTTATGTTGCTCCTTACTTTCAGTTGAAAAAACTTGTTTTTTTTTTATTTAGTATCTGATCTTTTTTTTAATAACGCCAGTATACCTGGCTCCATCTGCAAGGAAAAATCCCCCCTCCACACAAAAATATCCTCTGGACAATTCAATCCTGGGGAAAATTTAACCCGGGCAGTTACCCTTAACATCTCCACGCCTAAAGTTGAATCGGTAAAGAAAAGGCAAGACATTAAGAACTTCCGTACAGGAATTCTGGAAAATTCATAAAGTGTAAAATTTCCCCTGAAAAGTTCACCCCCTGGAAACTTCCCTCTCCATGTAAAATTTTCCTAGTGTAAAATCCTCCCAGCAGAAAATTCTTCCTCTCTTCCCACCCGAAAAATTTATGCATATTCCCAATACCAAATAAACAATATGTTAATTTTGTAACTTAAAACCCTTTCCACAGGGGCTGTAGGGGTCATTTTATCTAATACACAGTTATTAGGTCTTTAAAGTATGTTGAAGGAAAAGGTTATCTCAAAATTTTGATCGGACGATTTTGGAAAAAAGGTGGCGTGGGAGGGGGCCTAGCTGCCCTCCAATTATTTTGGTCACTTAAAAACGGCACTAGAACCTCTCATTTCTATTAGAATGAACCCTCTCTCGAGGTTCTAGGCCGCTAGGCCGATACGATCACCCCTAGGAAAAAAAAAATAAAAACACATCCGTGATCTTTCTTCTGGTAAAACTTACAAAACTCCACATTTTTGCAGATATGAGCTTGAAACCTCTATAGTAGTGTTCTTTGCTATGCTGAATCTGATGGTGTGATATCAAACAGTTCGTGGTAACGAACTGGAAGTAAGGAGCGACCCGGCTCAATAGTAATTGAAACTCTAAAAAACGAAATTTTGATACCAATAGACACATCAAAAGAATCAGATTTTTATTCTGATTTCAAATATACGAGTTTCATCAAGTTTACCCATCAAAAGTTACTCGCCTGAAAAAATTTGCCTTATTTTTTGAAAAAGGGGGAAACAGCCCCTAAAAGTCATTTGCACTTTAATGAAACTCACACCATCAGATTCAGCGTATCAGAGAACCTTCCAGTAGAAGTTTCAAGCTCCTATCTGCATTCGAACGGCCTCCTATCTGCATTCTATCTGCATTCGCTCCTATTCGAACGGAAATTAAAAGTTCTAGTGCCCTTTTAAGTGACCAAAAAAATTGGAGAGCAACTTGGCCACTTCCCACGCTCACTTTCTCCCCGAAGTCACCCAATCAAAATTTTGAGATAGCCATTTTGTACAGCATAGTCGAAAATCTAAATAGATATGTCTTTGAGGATGATTTAATCCCCCACATTTCATGGGGGAAGGGCTGCAAGTCATGAACTTTGCCCATTGTTTACACATAGTATTGGTTATTGGGAAGTATACAGACGTTTTTAGGAGGGATTTTTTCTGGTGGAGGGGGGGGGGGTCAGATTAGGGGGTTACGGGGGAGGGTCTTTCCGTGGAGGATGTTTCCTTGGGTTTTGACTCTGTCTCAAAACTTTATTTTTTAGAACATTAAAGAACGTTAGCGGAAAGAGCGAGGCGTTGAGGAGGGGACATCCCCTTTCATATATGGAATATTTTCTGTTCGTTTTTAGTTTTAATGTCGCTCTTTACTTTCAGTTAAAAAAAACTTGTTTTTTTTTTTATTTAATTCATTAAAATTCTATGACTTCAAAGGGGTCTTTCCCTCTTTTTTAGAAAATTAATCAAAAAAACTTTTTCCACAAAATAAGTTTTTCAAAGAAAAGTAAAGAACTCCATTAAACAAAAAATGAGCAAAAATAAAATCAAATAATCTATGAAGCGTGAAACTACCGCAAATCAGCATCGACAAATAAATGAAACCCAAAACGAACAGAAATTACAATAAATAACCGAGTCAAACTCAAAACGAGCAGAAATTAACGTAAGTTGTACTCAAAACCCATATGCCTTCCCAAGGCCAGAACATAATTTGCACTTTACTGAAAAAAAAATATAAATGTTTCTACTTTTCATAACTTTAATAAATCAAATAATATTAACATTCTGATTACTAAATATCAGTATATTTATATTAAACTGACAATCCACATTCTTTTGTATTTTTTTTTTTTCAGTTAAGTGCAAAATATGTTCTGGCCTTGGGAAGGCATAGGGGTTTTCAGCACAACTTACGTTAATTTCTGCTCGTTTTGAGTTGGATTATGGAAAGATCCCTTGCACTGAGGGCTCTGAGGGGTTATCTTCCTAAAAGACCTAATTTCCAGAACGTTCAACGACGTCGAACAAAATGGATATCTAAAAATTTTGATTGGATGTGTTTTGGAAAATGGTGGGCGTGAGAGCAGCGTTAGTCGCTATCCAATCACTTTTAACTATTAAAAAAGGCACTAGCCCTTTCAATTTCCAATTGAATGAGCCCTTTTTGAAGTTTCTATGACAACGCTTTCAATAAAAACTTTATATGCCCCAGGGCATAACTTACAACCCTTGTACTGAGGGTTCTGAGGGGGTTATCATCCTAAAAGAAAAAATTTCCAGAACTTTCAACTACCTTGAACAAAATGGATATCTTAAAATTTTAATTCGATGTGTTTGGGAAAATGGTGGGCATGAGAGGGGCGTTAGTCAGTATCCAATCACTTTCAACTATTAAAAAAGGCACTAGCCCTTTCAATTTCCAATTGAATGAGCCCTTTTGACGTTTCTACGACAACGCTTTCAATAAAAACTTTATATACCCCCAGGGCATAACTTACAACCCTTGCCTTGAGGGCTGTGGGGGAAGGGGTTGTCATCCTTAAAGACCTAATTTCCAAAACTTTCAACTACGTTGAATAAAATGGATATCTAAAAATTTTGATTGGATGTGTTTGGGGAATGGGCGTGCGGTGGGGGGGGGGGGGGGTGCTAGTTGCCCTCCAATCACTTTCGACTATTAAAAAGGGCACTAGCCCTTTGAATTTCCAATCGAATGAGCCGCTTTTGAATTTTCTACGACAACGCCTTCTATGAAAACCTTATATGCCCCCAGAACATAATTTTAAAAACCCTTGCCCTGAGGTTTGTGGGGAAGTGTCCTCCTCAAAGATATATTTTCTATTTGGAAATCAACTACGCTGAACAAAATGGCTATCTCAAAATTTTTATTGAACATGTTTGGGGAAATGATGGGCGTGGGGGGGGGCTAGTTGCCCTCGAATCACTTACGGCTATTAAAAAGGGCACTAGACCTTAGAATTTCCAATCGAATGAGCCTGTTTTGAAGTTTCTACAAAACGCCTTCTATAAAAACCTTATATGCCCCCAGGGCGTAACTTAAAACAATTGCCCTGAGGGCTCTGGGGGAGTGTCCTCCTCAAAAACATATTTTCTATCTGGAAATCAACTACGCTGAACAAAATGGCTATCTCAACATTTTGATTGGATGTGTTCGGGGAAATAATGGGCGTGGGGGGGGGGGCTAGTTGCCCTCCAATCACTTTCGACTATCAAAAAGGGCACTGGCCCTTTGAATTTCCAATCGAATGAGACTTTTTTAAAGTTTCTACGAAAACGCCTTCTATAAAAACCTTATATGCCCCCTGGGCATAACTTAAAACCCTTGCCCTGAGGGTTGTGGGGGAGTGTCCTCCTCAAAAACATATTTTCTATCCGGAAATCAACTACGCTGAAAAAAATGGCTATATCAAAATTTTTTTTATTGGATGTGTTTGGGGGAGGACTAGTTGCTCTCCAATCACTTACGACTATTAAAAAGGGCACTAGTACTCTCAATTTCCAATCGAATGAACCCCTTTTTAAGTTTCTACGACGACCCCTTCCATATGAAGTGCCCTGCTCTAAAGGAAAAAAATAATACATAGTACATTGTGCCAACATCGTTCTTATATGCCCTCAGGGCATAACTTAAAACCCTTGCCCCGAGTGTTGTGGAGGAGTGTTCTCCTCAAAACATATTTTCTATCTGGAAATCAACTACGCTAAACAAAATGACTATCTCAAAATTTTGATTGGATGTGTTGCGGGGTCAATTCAAATACATACATTTATCAAAAATTCTCCCAAAGACTACCAAATACAGGAGAACCCTGATTACAGGTTACAAGTTTCTTTAAGACAATTTGAAACAGTTAATTTTCTGTTTGAAATGACAACAAACTATAATAAGAATTAAAATATCCAGCAAACATCAACACATGTTTTATTTTAGCATACTTTTATTCTTTACACTAGCTTATCCGTCACGCATTGCTATGACCTCAAAAGAAAGAAATTTCCCCAATGACTCCCTCCGCAGAAAATTCTCACTCCCTCTCAAAATCCCCCCCCCCCCGCGGAAAATTCCTCTTCCACTCAACCCTCCTGATAATCCCCCCAGAAAATTTCCCCACCTCCTCACCCGAAAAAAATTCTCCGTTGGAAAATTTTCCCCTCTCGCGGAAAATTCCCCTGGAAGATTTTTCCCCATGCAAAAAAAAAAAAAACAATCGTATTTTTAAATTTAGAAGTATTTGAAAAAGTAGGTTTACATATGTGAATCAACTTACCCGTTAGGCTTTATTGGATAATTAATATCCATGAAAGTAGCTTCTGCTCACATAATGTGAGCGGAAGTAACTATCGAGTATTTGTTTTCGGGGGTTTCGAATTTCAGTCAGCGTGAAAACTATTGAGAGGGGCTTATGGGGAGAGGGGCTTAATGGCCAGTGTAGTAATGCAAGCAGGACACACATAAAGACACATATTCGATTTTATTTCTTTTAAATAATGAAACAAGTTTTTTTCAATTGAAAGTAAGGAGCAGAATTAAAACTCAAAACGAACTGAGAAATTGTTCCACATATGAAGGGATTTCACCCTCCTCAATACCTTGCTCTATACATTAACGTTTTTAGCACTTTTAAAACAGCTTTCCACTCTAATTAAACGGTCTATGTGTTTCAGGAGTTGTTCTTAAAAAATTGGGATAAATAGTCAAACTTTAGTGTAAACAGCAAGGTATTAATGAGGGGACAACCCCTTCATATTCGGAATAATTTTTGTTCGTTTTGAGTTTTAATATTATTCCTTACTTTCAGCTGAAAAAACTTGCTTCTGATCATTTTCCCAAATAATGCTGGTTAATCTGGCTAATCCCACAAGAAACAATCCCTCCCCTCACGGGAAACTCCTCCGTCGAAAGTTTCCTCCCGTGTAAAATACGCCCCCCCCCCCCCCCCCCCCCCCCGTAAAATCTCCTCCGGACAATTCCATCCTCGCTGAAAATCCCCCCCCCCCCCCCCCCCCTCTGTAAAATTTCTTGCAGACGCTTCAGCCTGAAAAAATTCTCCTTAGCATGCTTCGATTTAAAAAAGACTAGTTTATAATCGATTTCTAATAGTTTTTCCGATCACTCCGGAAATCAACCCTTCCGTGGAAAATTTTTCCAGGAAATCCAAACCCCCTGGAAATTTCCCCCTGGAACATCTCCACATGCAAAACTGAGTTGCTAAAGAGAAAGTAAGACAAGTAAAAAGAATTTCGTAGAGGAATTCTGTCAAAGCCTCCCCCCCCCCCCCAGCAGTGTAAAATTTCCCATGAAAAAGTTCAGTCCAAGGGAATTTCCCTCCCCACGAAGAATTCTCGCCATGGAAACCCACCCCCCATAAAAAAATGTCTGTATACTTCGCCATAACAAATACTATACACAAGCAAAGGGCAATTTCATAACTTACGGCCCTTACCCCATGGGTTCTCGGGGCCATTTTTACCCTAAAGGCATAGCTATTGGATTTTTCAACTATTCTGAACAAAATGGCTATCTCAAAATTTTGATCAAACGAATCTGGGGAAAAAGGGGGCGTGGGAGGGGGGTTAGTTTCCCTTCAATCTTTTTGGTCGTTTAAAAAGGGCACTACAACTTTTAATTTCCGTTAGGATCCACCCTCTCCCAATCTTCTAGGACCATTAGTTCGATACGATCACCCCTGGGAAAAACAAACAAGCAAACACACATCTGTGATCTTTCTTCTGGCAAAAAAACGAAAAACTCAAAATTTCTATATACAGAAGCTTGAAACTGCAACAGTAGAGTTTCCTGATACGCTGAATCTGATGTGATTTTCATTAAGATTCTTTGGCTCTTAGGGGTGTTTTCCCCATTTTTTGAAAATCAGGAAAACTTTCTAAGGCTCGTAACTTTTTACGGGTATCACTAAACTTGATGAATCTTATACATTTGGAATCGATAATAACCCAATTCTTTTTATGTATCTATCGATATCAAAACTCCGTTTTTTTACAGTTTTGATGGCTATTGAGCCGAGCTGATCCTTACTTACGGTTCGTTATCTCAAACTGTTTGATAGATAATATTCTCGAAAATGCAATGTAAAAATTTGCCTCTCAATGCGTTTCAACATCTAGGTAAAGCACTAAAATTCTGCTGACTAAGGTAATGACTTATAGGCATAGGAAAGACGTACTGATAACTTAAGGAAATATTTAAAAGATAAGCATACTCAAATTATACCTTTTCACTTTTTGCTCTTCTTCATCCAAAACAGCCAGTAAGAGCATGTCATCATCTGAGTCTGAACCTTGAGATGGTATTGCATTAGGCTCAATTCTAAAGAGAAAAAAATACAGTAAAAACTGGCAAGTATTGAAGGTAAAGGAGTTATTATAAATTTCAATGCAATAAAAAATTTGAAATTGACTAAAATATTTTGTGCTTTCAGTTAAGATTAAAGACATCCTAGCCTTTAGTAGGTTTCAGGGATTAGTAGCATGACTTATATTTGTGGTAGTTTATGCTCACTTTAAGTTTGACTTGATTATTCATTTGATTTCAGTTTGTTTTATTCTTGATTGACAAAGAAATTACAAGAATTTTTATATTTTTAAGAGCGGGTGTCAGCCAGATAATTTGAGCTTTTCCACGTGCAAAAACACACATATTTAGGGAAAACAAGAAATAAAAGGTTAGTTAACAATATTATGCTTTCAGTTTGACTTAAAGAAGCCATTTAAATTACCAAACACTGAGAAATACTTGAAATCGGATGTTTTAATTATAAGAAGTTTTGTGTGGTATTCAGCTGAACGCCATGAATTGGATTTATAATGGTTTTGTCTGGTTTTCAAAAAACAAAAGGTTTGAACTGCAAAGCTGAATAAGCTCTAAAGGCTCTTGTTGATTTTGCTTTATTTTCTTTTTCTTGCAGGGGGGGGGGGGGCAGTCTATAACTCTCACCTTCTTCTTGCTAGAAAACAACTCTCCTGAAACATTTTTTTTTCAAATAGCCAAAAGTATTAGTACAGGAAAGAAGCAAGGTAGTGATATGCATCAGGTGCCCGGTTGAATTGCTTACAAATTGAACTACCAAAAAGGCTGCTGCGTGGTCAACACAAAGCACCATTTTATGAATCTATTCTAATACTTATCTGAACCACTAAGGAAAGTCTAGTGCCAGTGCTGTCAAGGATAAAGCAGACTTGTATTTTTTAAACACAATCTTATGCACACATAAAATCACTTAAAACGTAAAGACACTTAAACACACAAAACACAACTTTATGAATCTATTCTACCACTTATCTGAACCACTAAGGAAAGTCTAGAGCGAGTGCTGCCAATAATAAAGCAGACTTGCATTCCAATCAAATGAAACTGGATTTCCAATCAAATAACCCCTCTCCCAATCTTCTTCGATCATAATTCAAAACGACAATTTCTGCAGAAAACATACAAAAAAAAAAATTTAAAACGCATCCATGATCTTTTTTCTGGCAAAAAATGCAAAATTCCACATTTTGTATATAGAAGCTTGAAACCTCTTCAATAGGGTTTTCTAATATGCTGTATTAAACTTAATAAATTTTATATATTTTGAGTCAGCATCAAAATTTGATTCTTTTGATGTATCTATTGCTATCAAGACTGTTTCATAGAGTGTTGGTCACTATTGATCTGTGTTACCCCTCAGTGACAGTTCTGTCCTACAAACTACTTGATTTGGCAACCATAGATGATTGGTAATAGATATAATATCATTGGTAATAGATAGCTAAATAGCAAAGGTTAACTTATGCAGCAAAGGTCCTGGCTGCTGGGTAAGGTAAAAACACCCAAGGGTGCCAATCAGGGAGAGGTGCCACTGCCCTCTCCCTCTAAATTTTAAAATATATTTTTTGGCATTTTAATTGAAAAAACTACCCCCCCCCCCCCCTTTTCACAGCCTGAATCATACTTTTATTGCCTCTTTAATAAAATAAAATGAATCTCTGCTACCTCATAAATTTTTGCAAATTGACACCCCCCCCTGAAACGCCTGATTATTACACAAAGTAAGCTACAAATATGTCAGTGATGTATTCACCCTCACACAAGGGGAATGGAGACAGGTACGCTTCTTAACTAAGATCGGCATAAAGGATTCTCCTTCCCTTCTGAATAAAAGAAGCCTAGAAATACAGTTTCCAAGAATTTCAGATTACCCATTGAGGTGCTCTCAACTAAATTGAGAGGTAATAATACAACTAGAAAATTTTGCCTGTATTCATCTATACTGTTGTGCTTTTTTTTTAGAACTTTTTTTCTCCTTTCCAGCTACCTACTTTTTTATCTGTTTAGAGTACACAATTCCCAAAGGCCATTGAACTAGTTTAAAAAAAAAGTGAAATAAAAAGAAATCCTGAGCATATATGATTTTTACCTAGTACTTCCTCTGCTTGTGGATGGTTGGGATGATATCAGCCAGTCTTGGATTGATTTTTGGCCTTTCATATCATTAAAGTTATCACTGTGAAAAAATCTTTGCTCTTCTTTCAATTGTTCAATGACTTCTGTGTGACAATTAAACACCATTGGTTGAAGTCTAAATTTCAATCAGCTAAATAAAAGAGGAAAAACTAAACTAGTTTCTGCTTAAAGAATAGCTGATAGATTACCAAAGACATTGATGGTTAAATAATTATTTGTGTTTTATTTTTACATAATGTTTATAAAATAAACAAAAATATTGTTTTTATTTCCTAGCTACATGCCTTTAACTTTTTTTAGAGATCATTAGGCTACTATCAAATAAATAGACGAGTATAGAATAGTTTTCTATATAAGATTAAATAGATTAAAAAAAAAAAGTACCAATACCCTGCTATATCCTTAATGCTTCGCTAAGTCTAGTCACTTGGTTTCATACACCTGTTAACATTCACTAGCAACATCTACATAACTTGGTGTCATGAGGGAATTATTTACTACAGTAAAAATGAGACAGAAACAAGTTACCATTTTTAGATGTGCGAATTCATACTGAAATACTTAATTAGTTTTGTCAATGTATTTTGAACCCACAAACAAAGCTCTTATTTATTCCTTATTTCCCATCGCTCTTTTCAATTCATTTGTTGATAGAGTATTAAACTACCATCACCAAAATATATGGATAATGAATTCATTCTCATCAAACATACTTTCATTGGGAATGGGTATGCTGAAACGATGATTTCTCAAACTAAAGAAAACAGGAAGAAAAAAATGAATTAAATCCAGAAGAAAGTAGAAGACAGATAAAGACCAAAAAGTTCATCTACACATTTTTAACATTTGTTCCATTTATGTTACAAAAATTAGAGAAAGAATTAAAAAAAAAATACAAAAATTGTTTTTAAAGCCCCATTTAAAAGAAATTTTTAAAAAAGATGTATAACAAAAAGAAAATACAAAGTATATTAAGTTATGTATAGATTATACAATGTTATAGAAAATACAAATTATGTATAGAAACTCTTCTTATATAAAATTTAAGACACAGGGAGAACACAACAAAAATATGAGAATAGACTCAAACATCAAAACAGCAACACATCGTTACCAAACTGCCGGGTGTCAATACGCGGACAAATTTTATCTTTAAGCCAGTCACAGAGGAAACCTTCATAAAGTTTGGAAAAAACAGAAGTGAGCGTAATGGGGCGAATGTTGGCGAAAGTCAGACTGGCGCATTTTTTAGGGACAGGTGTTATAAAACCTTGTTTCCAGCAACATGGGAATTTACCAAATTTTGTGATGTGGTTGAAGATATTTGATAAAGGCTCAGCAATTTTGTCCGAAAAGGCTTTAATTAAGTCAACTGGGATGTCCAAGGGACAAATACATGATTTTCTAAGCTTAAGAATTTTGTTTATAACATCAGAGGGAGAAATAAAGGGGAAGGAAGTATTGGGAGAATAGTTGGACTTGAGCCAGTGAAAGGGGGGAGACTTATGCACGATGGAAGCAAGGTACAAGTTCAGATCGTTGGCAGTCTTATTAGGGGGTTCAGGGAAATGAAAATCAATTTCGGAAGGACTTTTTCCGCATATTTCTTTAATTTTTCTGTACCATTGCTTGGGCTTGTTAGAATATAGATCTTTGACTTTATTATTATAATAATTAGAAGCTGCTTTTCTTAATTTTTTTCTTTAGGAACTTCCTTAGACTATTAGCCTCAGTAATGCGACCTGCTTTGAAAAAGTTGATTTTTTTTCTTATAAGTTTTTTAAAACTCAGTAACATAAGACTTATCTGTAGAACACGTTTTAAATTTTTTCTCAGGGAAGTGGAATTCATAATTACTCCTAGATAGATTTTGGAGGGACAAAGCCATGTAGTCAACGTCATTTGTTTGATACAAAGTGGGCCAATTTTCAGTAGTAATCCAGGAGCCAAAATTGAAAAGTCCTGAGTCAGTGAGAGGTCTATAGGCGTTTCAGTTATAGAAAACGACTGTTTAACTTTAGCCAGCGGAGATAGGAAAAGGCTAAAGTGGCAACTACCCCTTAGGGGGGGGGGGGGGGGGCAGAGTGGAGACGGGTTTGTAAAACTTCAAAAATTAGTGCAAATTAAATCAAGAGTAGTATTGCCTTTAGTAGTAGGGACATTAACGACCTGTTTTAAATTAAAAGCGTTACATGTAGAATCAAGTCTTATATCGTTTGCGTCACCCATCAGGAAAATTCCTGCATTTGGGTATTTAGATAGTACAAAGTCAGCACTTGCATGTAATTTTTCAATAAATTTATTTTGTCAGCGGATCTCTGATTAGGGGAGTAATAAAAAACAACAAAGGACAATTAAATTAAAAGGACGCGGCAAGACTTTAGGTTGAACACACACACCAACATAACTTCATCAAAGGGATTAAGACACGGAATTGGGATTTCACTTGGATATAAATCATTACGGATAAAGAACAGAATTCCGCCACCTTTCTTACCCAGAGGGTGGTTTTCAGGTCTCAGTTTAATAAATTGAGAAAAATTGTTAGTCTTTAACATGTGCAAATTTTGAGCTTGAACTTCAGTAATAGCGATTACATCTAAACTATATATTTTAGAAAGGGTGTCTAATTCATTGAGTTTTTCAAACTTAAGGCTTTCAGCGTTGCTCAACAAAGGTTTGGGGAATCGAAAGCGACTTGTGAAGGTACCGTTTTTACACTTTACTTTTTGTATATCACAGATGCGATCAGGGGTTCTAGTGGACTTCTTGACAGGGGCTAAACTTGGATAGTGAGAACAACAATTATTAAATGCAAAAGGTCTCAGACCAGAGTCACCCTGGTAGGGTGGGCACGAGGGATTAAACGCATGGGTCGGAGGCGGGAAAATAAGGGAGGGAAATAAGACGGTGGTATTTTCAGGGGGTTCAACTTGGGAGGGGTTAACTGGAGTGTTAAGAGGGAAGGGATTTTGCTGGGAATATGGGTTTTTTTTTTTCTGGGTGGTAACGGTGGAAGTTTTTTGAGTGAGCAGGGAGGATTTGGGATAAAAAAGGATGAGTATGCGCTGGCGAGCTAATTTTATTAATTAAATGAAGGGGGCTCGGCTTTTGGGTTGATTGAGAACTTGTAACTATCTTACTATTAAAAATTTTATTGCGCCTGGCTATAGCACTATAATCCCTGTTTTTCAAATGTAATAACATGCACTTAGTCTCGAAACAAAGGCCACTTTGAAATTTATGGCAGGGTTTGGAATGGAAAGGGAGCAATAATTGTCGTTACAGTGACCAGTAGTTAAAAAAGACATACAGGGATGAACAAAGGTACAATCACTCTTTTTTATACACTTGTTGGCCAAGTGAAAACGGCAGGCAATAGAATTCTTCCCTGATTTGGCTTCAGGAACCAATTTACTAATAATACTCAAGTTGTCACTGACCCCTGGAACTGGAATATTGGCTGAATTCACACTTAAATTGTCACTGACCTCTGGATCTGGAATATTGATTGAGTTCTCCTTTAAGCTGTCACTGACCTCTGGAACTAGGTGACCGATTAAATTCATATTTGAGTTGACACTTGCTTCATTAATATTCATGTGTTGGGAGTTGTTGCTTGTGGATTGAATTGCAGTTGGTTTCAAATTGGTGTTTTTTTTTTTATTCGTATTCACAGACTTAAGTGTGTTCTTAATTATATTCTCCCTAAGATCAATGAAAGTAGAAATTTCGTTGGTAACGAACTCGAGTTTTTTTTTAGCACTAAAAGGGAGGGAAGGGTCACATAGGGGGCTGGAATCACAATTGCCACAAGGAAAATTTTCAGTCTTGCAGGAGGCATCATTAGAAGGCTCACAATTATATTCAAAATCCGTCTGGGTACTGGCATCTTTAGTTTCTAGCAGAAAATCAGTCTGGCATCACTGGTTAATACTGGTAGGGGAGTAGTCTGACACTCGCTATGGGCTGCAATGAAAGCTTTACCATCCTTTTGGTAAGTCGGGGCAAGGGGGGACGACCTGATATCATCTAAAATTTCTATTAAGGAAGAATTTATTTCTGACAATCGGCGTCGAGGGGTATCGCTAGTTTTTGAAGAATTTATTCCTGACAATCGGCGTCGTGGGGTGTCATTAGCTTTCGAAGAATTAGGGGTGGTATATTCTTGATTTTTGGTGATAATTGTTTCGAGGAACAATCCAAACATAACCAGTTCTTATTCCACTGGGAACCTTCTATCCCCGCACATTGCTCATGAATGGAAGAGTTGTATGTACTACATACCAGGCAATTGATTGTTGCCCTTAATCTACACTCAGGACACACTCTCTTAAAGTCCTTTGGTTGTCCTTTAGTCATTTGGTTGATTAATCAAAAGGGTTAAAAAAATTCAATTCACCTGATGGCTGGTGACAAAGTCCGGAATTTAGGTCACAATTAGTCAACTTTGTCACTGAATTGGTTGTCCTTTAGTTATTTGGTTGGTTAATATAAAGGGTTAAAAAGTTCAATTCACCTGATGGCTGGTGGCAAAATCCGAAAGTAGGTTACAGTTAATCAACTATGTCACTGAATTAACTGAATTTAATGCAGAAAGGCATAAACCAAATAGGTGTTAACAGGTTGAACTCTGGTTGAAGACTGAATAGCTTGAATAGCTCCATCTTGGAGAATAGCTTCACTAGGCAAACAAAAATCTCAAGACTGAATTGTGAGCCTAAATTATGCCCTGTGAGGTTATTTTCAATCTTCTATTACTAGACTTTCCCTATATCTAGGGCTGACAACATTGGTATCAATTTAAAAATGCTGGCAGGGTGCATTTTTAAAATCTTTGACAAGCAGCAATTTTTTTATTTTTCAATGAAAATAACACAAAAAGAATTTTTAATGAAAGTACTCAGAAAGATATTTTTAATATCTGTTTGATCTATCCAAAAGACCATTTGATGACCCCAAATACAGGTAGCCTATAAAATACCTGTGTTAACTTTGGACCATCCCCCTAATGGTTCCAGATATAGCCCTAGGTTTTATGCTAGACAAAAAGAAAATGTATCTTTGTAGTGCATGATCAGTCCTCAACAAAAGACTATAATAAAGCAATTCTTCATAATTTATTAACTTATATTCATATTTTCATATCTTTGCAAAATTTATATTAAACGTATCTTCTGGATTGTTTCTGCTTTAATTTACAGTATGTTCACTTTTGTTAAATATATTGTTTTATTCCTTTTATTGTGAGTATTTGTATTTCAATTTTGTTTTATACCATGACTTACATAAATTTACCCCCTAATGCCTGCCTATGGCTGGGCCCATATTGTTGCAATATCTAAGCTTATTTAATGTTTTTTAAATTTTATATATTTTCTAATTTTGTTGTGGATAAATGGTTATTCAATAATTATCTTGTTATCAATTATTGTTTCTACAGTGAGTTTTCTTTTATTTTCTACTTAAGGCACTTCATATTACTCTACTGTCTTTAATTTTATAAATTGGTTGTAAAGATATACAACAATGAATATCAGAACAAATCAAATAAAAATGAAGAACAGAGAAATGTGTCGTTAGAAGATATATGACCATGAGAACAAAGAAATTTGCAGTTAAAAGATAATCAGCAGCAAGAATTACAAGCGTCAGAACATATCCAATATGAAAGGGGAGAACAAAGAATTGTATGGTTAGCAGACATGCTAAAGTGAGTATCAGAAAGTTTCAAAAATGACAGTGAACAACAAAGAACTGTGCTGTTAAAGGACAGCAAGAATCAGAACAAGTCAAAAATGAAAGTGCAGAAGAAAAAAATATTATGTTAGAATAACAGCACCATCACAATCTTTGATGCTGACTAACTGTGGCATAAAACCCAGTAAGAACCTATAAAGATGCCGTAAACTATGCAAGTGTTATCTACAAGTCATTGGGGCCCTTCAACTCTCTACGTATTCACTGTGGGGTCCCCCATTATCCTCCAGTACAAATAGCCAACGAAGATGAGTTACTTGGGGACTGCTGCCTGCTTAGTCAAATTGCATTCCTGCATCAACAATATCCAAATGAATTAGTTTTGCCTATTATAGGTCTTTACTTGCTCTCTAAAGAGTTCCACAAACAAGTATAAAACTGGAACTCGTGTTTTGCTTTAACTTTATTCAACACAAGAAATGATCAAACCAAAAATAGTCATAATGCATTAAGCTTCAAAACAGCTGGGCAAATTTATCCCAAAATCAATTTAGTAGCACATCCATAACAGACCCCTAAAGGTGATATATTTGTATATATGTTGGATTTGAATTTTACTTTAAAATTTAATATATAGAGAAGCTGCTGCAAAGAAAATTCCAACTGGGCCCTGCACTTAGTCAATCAGGCATTGCACATAAGGTAGAGAGGGGGGATAAAGTATACTGGAAGGCCCTTCAAAATTTGTTAACTATAATTTTCCTGCATTTTATGAAGTAAGGATTATTTTTAGTAAATTTCTAGTTTAGCTACTCTTTGTAGCTGACAAAATCAAGAAATAGAAAAAATACATGGGAAATATATAGCCTAGGCCTATATATTTGAACATAAGGTAGGGCGGATCAAGTATACTGAAAGGCCCTGCAAAATTTGTTAACTATAATTTTCCTGCATTTTATGAAGTAAGGATTATTTTTGGTCAAATTCTAGTTTAGCTACTTTTTGCTATCTTGGAAAGGCCCTTCCAAGGCCCTCAACCATGTAAGGAACCATGCCTCACTGAAGTTGGGGGAACATGATGGTCCCAAGTCTGTTAAACGAGGACGGTTGGGCTGTGGGTTTGCAACCCACACCCGGGACCCTGAGGGGCAACCCTCAGGGGAAAAACACCTGCAACTGAAACGCCTACAAAAGCCTCGGATGCATCCCCTCCCCCCCCCCCCAGATAACAACCCCTGCATGCCCCCGGAACCGATTTTTTTGACTGCAAAACAACACCTAAAGATGGGTTTTTGGAACGTAAGAACAATGAACCAGATATCCGAGACAGAACAAGTTATTAAAGAGATGAGACAATACCTCATCTATATACTCATTCTCACTGAAATAAGGTGGACAGGAAATGGATTAGAGAAATTTGATGATGGGTATGCTATGGCATTTAGCGGTCACCCTTCCGTCCACTACGCTGGTGTAGGAATTATAATGTCGCCACTTGCACTCAAAGCAATGGCGAACTGGACACCAGTTAGCGAACGTATATTGACAGCTCGTTTCGTATCCATCATACAAAATGACCATCATCGCCTGCTATGCTCCGACCAACGAAGCTGATGATGAGGAAAAAGATGCTTTCAACAACATGCTACAATCGATCACCAAAGACGTTCCCAGGCACAATATAATCTGTGTTGTTGGCGATCTAAATGCTAAAGTCGGTGCAGATCGTCAGTACTGCCCTGAAGTTCTGGGCCAACATGGAATCGGAGACATGAATGAAAACAGTGCACTCCTAATTGACTATGCCCTAAAGCAACGACTTGGTGATAGGCGGCAGTATGTTCGAACATAAAACGATTCACAAGTACTCGTGGGGTGTCCCCTGACGGCCGGACAAAAAACCAAATCGATCATTTCCTCATATCAAGACGCTGGAGAAGTAGCCTGCTCGACGTGAGGGGCTTTCGAGGAGCGGACGTGAATTCAGATCACATCTTGATGATAGCCAAAGTAAGAATTAAACTGAAAGCTCAGATACCGCAAATCAACGCCACAATACACAAACAGTTTGACACTGATAAGCTGAAAGATCGTGATATCCGCAGAAGCTTCTGCATATCACTACATAATAAATTTGAAGCGTTAAACCTGCTCGATGAAGCTGAAGACTCTAGTGCTGAAGACTCTCAGTGAAAAGTGCATACCATGACGTCGCGAAGGCCAGCCTTGGCTTCAAGAAAAGAAAGAAAGAAAAATAGAAATTGGATGACACCTGGAAATGTATTAGTAAACGCAAGGAGACCCGGACGCTTATCCTAAACACGTTGAGCCCTGAACAAAAAGCCCAGTTACAGCTCCATTACAAAGAAGAGGATAAGGCGGTTAAAAGAAGTGCAAGGAAAGACAAAAGAAAAATTATCGAGAAAAAAGCAGCACTTGCAGAAGAAGCTGCTAAGAAAGGAGACTCGAAAATGGTGTATCAACTAACGAATGAGATATTCGGAAAGAAAATAATCCGAACATCCCTTGTAAAAGATGAAAATGCGGACGTAATCTCGGATCCACAGAAAGCTGACGAGAGATGGGCCTCGCATTTCGAGAAAGTCTTAAATAGACCCAGACCTGACGATCCAGAAGTAGTACCTGACAAACCGTTTTTTTACAAATTGACATAAGTGCTGACCCCCCAAGCACTGAAGAAAGTGACGACAGCTGTGAAAAAGCTGAAAAATGGACGGGCACCTGGAGTAGATGGGATCACAGTAGAGATGCTGAAGGCGTCCCTTCGCGCCTGCATAGCCGTTTGGACTGCTCTCCTAGTGGCCATCTGGAATAGCAATAAAGTTCCAAAAGACTGGACCAAAGGTATACTAGTAAAACTCTTCAAGAAAGGCGATGCGCTAGTCTGTGACAACTGGAGAGGCATCAACCTAACGTCTGTGCCTAAGAACAGCCCTAGATACTAGAACGCCTAAGAAAAGCCCTAGATTCACACCTCATAGATGAGCAACAGGGGTTCCACCCTGGTAGGTCTTGCTCTGACCTTATTTTCATTCTAAGGCTGATGATGGAAGAATCAAGAGAATTGAACAAAAAGATGTACCTGCTCTTCATTGATTTTGAAAAGGCGTTCAATTCTATCGACCAAGATACTTTATGGAAGATTCTAAATTATTACAGAGTATCTGATAAACTAGTCAAAATGATAATGGCACTTTATGAAGATAGTGAATGCTGAGTTTGCACAGAAAATTGGGACACGAGTTTCTTCAAGATAATGTCTGGAGTCACACAAGGTTGTGTACTATCCCCGTTCCTGTTTGTCATTGTAATGGGCTATATTATACGGCAGTCTTCAGGCTGTGGAGTGAAGATTAGCAGCCAGCAGATCTCGGATCTGGACTTCGCAGATGACGTTGAAGAAGCAAAACAGCTTCTTCTTGAAGAAGCGAAACAGCAACTGCAGCTGCTACTTGACGCCATAGATGAAAAGGCCAAGAAAGTGGGACTTGCAGTGATTTCAGTAAGACAAAAAGCATGGCCACATCTGACTCCACGCTGATACTAAAATACAAAGATAAAGCAATTGACCAGGTCAAAGAGTTTAAGTGTCTTGGGAGCTGGATTGAATATGATGGTGAAATAGCTAATGAAATTAAGAGGAGAATTGGACAGGCAACATCGGCTTTTAATAAATTGAAACCAGTTTGGTGCAGTAGTAAATACTCTCTGCACTTAAAGCTAAGACTCCTAAATAGCAATGTGATGTCCATCCTCCTCTATGCTAGCAAATGCTGGAAATTAAACGTCCAACTGGAGAAACATGTCCTAGCTTTTGAGAACATATGTCTTAGAAGGGTCCTGAACATATTGTGGCAGGAAAAGGTCACCAACATAGAAGTCCGTCAGCAAACTGGTCAGCCATTAGTTACTGACCTCTTGATGTGTAGGAGATGGACGTAACTTGGTCACGTCCTTTGTATGCCAGAGGATTGACTCCCAAAAACAATATATGAGTGGCGCCCCGAGGGGAGGCGGAAAAGAGGTCAACAAAGACACACCCTACGACGGCAGTACGACCAGGACCTGAGAAGTGCGGAGCTGTCTCTTCAACCACAGTATGAGGACGTCACGCCTGCAGCTCAGTTCCAAGATGTCTGGCAAGACTTTGTAGATGCCCTAAGAGTCATTCCTGGCTCTGGAGGATCTAAGGTCTAAGGTAAAGGGGTTAAGTTAGGAGAAGGAAACTTTCAGTAATGAATCCCAGGCCAAAGACATACTCTGGGAAGGTATTGCCAAGCTTCTATTTGAACCCTCTTCCAATTTCTAAGTCTTAGAAATTTGCCTACTGGACAGGTCTAGGGTAAAAGACCTCTTTTTTGGGAAAGACCACTTTTCTTTGGCATTCCAAAATTTTATTTTACTAAAACATGATGTTATGTGAGGGTAGTAACAAGAGCCCCAATTTCTAGGTGAAATGTTCACCAATGATTTGTCTGCATAAATTAAAAATGTGGTCTCTGTTTTGACAAGCAATTGAGAGGGAAAAAATATTTAATATTTCTTATTTATACAATAACAGCGCACCAAGTGGATTGGTGAGCTGGATTTAGGATCCTTTATCTGAGAGGACAAGGGTTCAAATCTTAGTGTACTCAATTATTTGGTTTGGGATGGGGGTCAGTGGTGTGACTCTGTAAGCTCAGCCAGAGTCGACCCAGCTTTAAATGGGTACCTGGAGAAAAATGGGGAAGGTAAACAGGAAGGGTGTGCAAAAACACAGGATGGTTGGCCCCCAACCCCCCATTGCACTTGTTGGGTGAAGGGCCAAGAAACAGAGATCAGCACTGCCAGTAGGGACTGTAAGGTCCAATGCTGTATTCTTTACCTTTACTTTTATTTACTTGAATAGATATCAAGCAATAAAAGTTACTGTAAAATTCATTCTACTTTAGCTACTTTTGGCTATCTTGGAAAGGGTTAAGGTTAGGAAAATGAAACTTTCAGGGATGGGTCTACAGGCTAAAGTATGTCCCAGGAAGGTATTTTGAAGTATCTACCTCCAATCTTTCTACAGTACAACAAATTTGTTTTCAGCTACACCACTGTGCTCAATCCCAATTTATAACGTTTCAAACATATTGTTTAGTATTTGTCTTTTTTGTATATGGCTTAAAAGGCTTTGAAATACATATTATTATAGCTCTCTTCTAATGTTGAATAGGTCCTTATCATTGGCAATTTAATTAATTTATTTGAGCAACAGTATTGCCAATTTTGAGTCAGAAAGAAAAAGAATATTCTCCTCCACAATGCTATAATTTAAGAGAACTTCTAGAGCCAAGCAAATGGCACATAATTCAGGTGACAAAATAGAAGATCCCAAAGGAAGGGGTGAAAAAAGGTTAAGGTTCAGTGATGGGATACATACTCCTGCTCCAGCTCTCACACACTGAACAGATCCATCAGAATAGATTTTCCTGGGATTAGGGTACAACTTTGAAATCTCTTCAGCCAGAATAGTCTGAATCTCATGATTTGGAATTTGGTTTTTATTTATTGGAATAAGTTCTGCTTGACAAACAGGTAGACTCATTTCCAATAGCAGAGTGTCAGTAAAGGGGGTATGCATAGGGGGAATACTGACTCCAAGATGAATGGCCATTGGTACAAGCTGCCTTCAAAGCAAAGGTATGCTTATGCACAACATGCTTACTTCCATAAGCTTGAATTTGCAAGAAGTATTTCTTCCTTTGACTGGATGCTTTTTCAGTTAGGGAAACCAGACAGTTGTTTCAATCTAGACAGAGGAGTATGCCTGAGCAAAACCAGAGCAATTCAAATAGCTGAATTTTGTAAAGATTCCAGGGTTTTAAATGCAGATGATGAACAAACTGAGAAGAATTGGATACCATATTCTAATTAGATCTGATATATAATTTATAAAAATCCAGAATAACCTTAGGGTGGCATCCCCATTTACTTCCAGCAAGTCCCTTTGAAACACAAAGTCTCTGAATAATCATGGATTTTAAAAAAATTAAGTGTGCATGCCATAGCATTTTAGAATCAATCCATAGGCCAAGTAGCTTCACTGAGTTTACAATATGGAATTTCACTAGAGAAAATTTAAAGAGGATTAGGAGGATCTCTTGAGCAAATATATTGAGACTGGAAAACCAAAAGCTGAAGAGAATCTCTGAACTGAGATTGTATCAAAGGAGTTGTTGTAAAAACTTTGAAAAGGGCTAATTTGATCGGAAATTGGAATGGCTAGTGCCCTTTTTAATAGTTGAAAGTGATTGAAGGGCAACTAGCCCCCCCCCCCACCCCACGCCCATCATTTCCCCAAACACATTCAATCAAAATTTCGAGATAGCAATTTTGTTCAGCATAGTTGATTTCCAGATAGAAAATATCTTTTTGAGGAGGACACTCCCCCACAACCCTCAGGGCAAGGGTTTTAAGTTATGGCCTGGGGCATATAAAGTTTTTGTAGAAGGCGTTGTCACAGAAACTTCAAAAAAGGCTCATTCAATTGGGAATTCAAAGGGCTAGTGCCCTTTTCATAGTCAAAAGTGATTGGAGGGCAACTAGTTCCTCCCCCCACACCCATCATTCCCCACACACATCCAATCAAAATTTTGAGATAGCCATTTTGTTCAGTATAGTTGATTTCTAGACAGAAAATATGTTTTTTTGAGGAGGACACTCCCCTATAATCCTTGGGGCAAGAGTTTTAAGTTATGCCCTGGGGGCATATCAGGTTTTTTTTATAGAAGGCATTGTCATAGAAACTTCAAAAAAGGCTCATTTCATTGGAAATTCAAAGGGCTAGAGCCCTTTTTAATAGTCAAAAGTGACTGGAGGGCAACTAGCCCCCCCCCCCCCCCCCACCCATCATTCCCCCAAACAAATCCAATCAAAATTTTGAGATAGCCAGTTTGTTCAGTGTAGTCGATTTCCAGATACAAAATATGTTTTTGAGGAGGAAATTCCTCCATAACCCTTAAAAACAAGGGTTATAAGTTAGGCCCTGGGGGCATATTAGGTTTTTATAGAAGGCATTGTTTTAGAAACTTCAAAAAAGGCTCATTTGATTGGAAATTCAGGGCTGGTGTCCTCTAACAGTTGAAAGTGATTGGATGGTAATTAACCACCCTCTCACTTTCACTTTCACCTTTTCCCTAAACACATTCAATCAAAATTTTGAGATAGCCATTTTGTTCAACATAGTTTTGAGTTCTGGAAATTAGGTCTTTGAGGATGACAACCCCCTCAAAGCCCTCAGGACAAGGGTTGTAAGTTATGCCCTGGGGGCATATAAAGTTTTCATAAAATGTGTTGTCATAGAAACTTCAAAAAGGGCTCATTTGATTAGAAATTGAAATGGCTTGTGCCCTTTTTAATAGTCAAAAGTAATTGGAAGGCAACTAAAACTCCTTCCATGCCCACCATTTCCCCAAACACATCCAATCAAAATTTTGAGATAGCTATTTTGTTCCACACAGTCAAAGTTCAAGAAATTATACCTTTGAGCAGGGCACTCCCCCCACAGTCTTCAGGGCAAAGGAAATAAGTTATGCCCTGGGGGCATATAAGTTTTTATTGAAATCTTTGTTGTAGAAACTTGAAAAAGGGCTCATTTGATTGGAAATTCAAAGGTCTAGTGCCCTTTTTAATAGTCAAAAAGCGATTTGAGGGCAACTAGCCCCCCTCTCTAGCCAACCTTTTCCCCAAACACATCCAATCAGAATTTTTAGACAGCCATTTTGTTCAGTGTTGTGGATTTCCAGATAGAAATTATGTTTTTGAGGAGGACACTCCCCCACAGCCTTCAGAGCAAGGGTTGTAAGTTATGTCCTGGGGACATATAAGGTTTTTATAGAACACAGCATCATAGAAACTTCAAAAAGGGCTCATTCAATTGGAAAATGAAATGGCTAGTGCCTTTTTAATAGTCAAAAGTGATTGGAAGGCAACTAACACCCCTTCCATGCCCACCATTTCCCTAAACATATCCAATAAAAATTTTAGGTAGCCATTTTGTTCCACACAGTTTAAAGTTCAGGAAATTATACCTTTGAGCAGGACACTCCCCCCACCCCCATAGTCTTCAGGGCAAGGGTTATAAGTTATGCCCTGGGGGCATATAAGGTTTTTATTGAAATCTTTGTTGTAGAAACTTGAAGAAGGGCTCATTTGATTGGAAATTCAAAGGGCTAGTGCCTTTTTTAACAGTCGAAAGTGATTTGAGGGTAACTAACCCCCCTCTCACACCCACCTTTTCCCCAAAAACATATCCAATCAAAATTTTTAGATACCCATCTTATTCAACACAGTTGAAAGTTTTGGAAATTAGGTCTTGTACAAATGAATGTGCATTGTCAGTTTAATATACATGTACTGATATTTAGTAATCAAAATGTTAATATTATTTGATTTATTAAAGTTATAAAAGTAAAAACATTTATATTTTTTTTCAGTAAAGTGCAAATTATGTTCTGGCCTTGGGAAGGCATAGGGGTTTTGAGCCCAACTTATGTTAATTTCTGCTTGTTTTGAGTTTGGCTCTGTTATTTATTGTAATTTCTGTTTGTTTTTGGTTTCATTTATTTATCAATGCTGATTTGTGGTAGATCCATGCTTGGTAGATTATTTGATTTTATTTTTGCTCATTTTTTTGTTTAATGGAGTTCTTTACTTTTCTTTGAAAAACTTATTTTATGGAAAAAAGTTTTTTTAATTAATTTATAACAAATCAAACCTCCTCTATTAGGCACCACAAAATACAAACTGCTTTCCTAGCATTTCAACTTTTCAAATGTTGTTGACAAAAATAGTGCGGAACTTTGCGATTCAAAACTTTGCTGTCAACAATTCAGGGTATATTTTTCCACATTAGGAGGGTGGAGGAGGTTGAATTTCATGGTAACTTTGCAGTAGACCATACAATTTATCTAGGATTAAAGTGAAAACATCATTTGATGTTTTTTTGGTAAATATTTACCAAATCATATTATTGAGTTACAAATAAAATAAAATATACTACTCAATGCCTATTTTTTATGCTCTTTACAAATATAATAATCATTTTTGTCAGAAATGATTCTCACCCCCACCCATATTTATACAATTCAGGGTATATATTTTGCACATTAGGGGGGTGGGGGTAAATTTTATTTCTGATGTAAGTGAGAGGTAAGTTTAAACTTTCACCCTACTCTTCTAATGTACAAATATATACCCTGAATTGGTATATATAGGGATGGGGGCTAAAACTCATTTCCAACAAAAATGATTATTATATTTGTAAGAACAAAAAAAAAGGCATTGAGTGGTGTATTCACTTTATTTGTAACTCAATATTATGATTTGGTAAATAGGCTAGGCTATTTACTGCTTTTTTAAGCCTATGTTCTTTCATAATTCATGTAAAATATATTCAGGGCCCCTTTAAGGACTCAAGATGCAATTTGCAACATATACAATTATTGAATTATGAAAGAGCATAAAAATGCAATCCAATGATGTAGGCTATTCACTTTCACATCTGGTCAATATCTACCAAATCATATTATCTAGTTAGGACTAAAGTGAATACACCATTTGATGCCTTTTTTAATGCTGATTACAAATATAATAAGCATTTCTATCGGAAATGAATTTCAGCCCCCCCCCCCCCCCTATATATGCCAATTCAGGTTTAGGTTAGATTAGGTATAGCCTATATAGGGGGGGGGGGGGGCTGAAAGGTATTTATTTAGCCTTGGCCCCCTCATAAGGAGACATGTTAAGAAAACAATTCTTACTTTAAAATATGTATAATGATCCTAGTTCTTATATTATCCAAGGGGAGAACCTTTATCATCAAGTCTTTCCTCTAAAAATCCTCAAAAGTGAAAAAGTTTCCAAATATCACCATGTTTTTAATTCAATGCTTAAGTCTTTTGAAATTGCCGCTGTGGAAAACTGCTGCCAAATAAGTTGTTTTATAGATAGTGTTTAGCACATGTTTAGCACGTGTGTCAAAAAACGTGTTTAAAGAAAAAGTAGTGGTATATTGAGATTATAGAAATTGTGAATTCTGTTATAAATCATGCCATTAACAAAAAATTTATGTGTTTTATGTGACAATAAAATTATGTCTTTTAGACTAAACCATCAAGGTGAAGGTGCTGTACAGCAATTATTTATAAATCATAACATTTTGCCAACTACTATGTTTTGCCCTGATTGTGAAAATGAATGCTATTTTGATGAATTACGAAATAGATTCCAATGTAATAAAACAAGATCAGAGCAGCATGGACATAAAATTATTAAAAAAAAGTGTAGTTTTTAGTCAAAGTATTAATAAAGGGACTTTATTAATACTTTATTAATAAAGGGACTAACCTAACCTAACCACTGCTATTAATATTTTGTATTTACGCCACTGCTATTTGCCTTTTGCCACTGCTATTAATATTTTGTATTTACACCACTGCTATTTGCCCTTTGCCACTGCTATTTGCCCTTTGCCACTGCTATTTAAAAAAAAAAAATAAAAAGACCAGCATGATGCTATCTATAAAAGAACTTATTAGGCGGCAATTTAAAAAGACTTAAGCATTGAATTGAAAACGTGGTGATATTTGGAAACTTTTTCTCTTTTGAAGATTTTTGGAGGAAAGACTTGATGATAAAGGTTCTCCCCTTGGATAATATAAGAACTAGGATCATTATACATATTTTAAAGTAAGAATTGTTTTCTTAACATGTCTCCTTATGAGGGGGCCAAGGCTAAATAAATACCAGCTGAAATTCATTTCCAATAGAAATGCTTATTATATTTGTAATCAGCATAAAAAAAGGCATCAAATGGTGAATTCACTTTATTCCTAACTCAATAATATGATTTGTTAGATATTGACCTCACATCCTAGATAAATTATTGTGCCACCTGCAAGTTTATCCAAAATGGTTCCATCAAGGACCTTTTATGCAAAGAAGTACAATGAAGGATACAAAATGGGGTTGAGGGTAATGAGAATCAGAACAATCCTTTTTTATAAATATCAGAAAAAATTTTTGATTTCATCTTATTTGAGGAAACTGAAAATCCATCCTGCATGATACCATATTACAATCATCTTTAGATTGCTTACCACTATTAAGTTGGCTAATGAAGTTATATATCTAGCCTATGAAATTGGGGTTCTGAAGCTAATACCTGCACTCAAAGTGGACCATGTAGACTGTTTAGCTTTCTTACATACCAATTTTATTTTAGCACATGCTTGCTTATATGAAATTGGTTTTGGATGGAGAATGATTCTTTTGAAACAATTTACGAGCCTTCCTTTTTACCTGTGCTACAACTCTGCACTTCTCATTCCAAGAAAGCTGAATATAGCATTTTGAAATTTTAAATTTTGCGCCAAAATAGATAAAAATCGACACCAGGCAGCGTACCCTCCAGAGCAAAAAAAAATCCCTAACATCCCGAATAAAAAATTACCAAAAACGCCAAAGTCACTTAAACCTTAGCTCGCTGTTCCTTTTGTAAAATCGATTGAAGTTGATGGCTCACAATGATAGTTTAACAATGACCTATAGGAAATGTTGAGGTAAGAGGTAGGGCAAAACTTTTCCCAAAGCTAATCATCTGCTTTAAGAAGAAAGAGAATCAATCTTAAAGCAAAAATAGAATTACGACGAAATACTTACATTATAGACTAAAAACCTTTTTCTGGGCATAATAAAGTCTTTTTATTTATTTCCCTGCTAGTTTACCTGTTATTTTTTCTCAATTTTAATTTTAGCTTTTTTTCCTGGTGTTCCGTTAAGGCATATGGCCGCAACATTCCTTTTCCATTGACAAATCAAATTCTCGAATGTAAGATCTTAAGCGAACTGGCCAGCCATGACAAAAATTGCCATTGACAAATCAATTCTCATTTGCTTTAAAGTGTTTTTACTCCCCATACCTTAGCTGAAATTTTTAATAGTAAGCTCTAGCTTAATAAACAAAATCCGAATGGTGTCATTTTCTTATGTAATTCTTAAGTCTGGAAAATTGTTGTGGGTCAAATCTATAATGAAATATCCAACAAACTGTGATAAGCCTTTTCCTCTGGCTCTTTTGATAAAATCCTTCATGTTTAGCTTAATCACCTTTATATCAGCTTTATCACCCTATTTAGATTTATCACCCAAGGACTTGGAGATATCATACAAAAGAAGGGTCCTGGCAACAAACAAAAGGGTATGAGAGTGTGTAATCCTACCAGCAAGTAGAAGTTGGCTTCATCATTGATTTTTTTAACAGTAGGCTACTGTCTTTCCTGCCGCAATTTGGAATTCTTATCTTGATCATTTACCGCTGCTGAATGGCAATACAAATTACACACAAGGAAACATTAAAAAACTGGAGAAAATTAACTCTTAAAGTAACTTCTGGCTCAGAAGAAAATATGAACCAAATTGTTCACTTTCCTAAATCCATACACGTTCACGATTGGCAGTGGATCGTCTTTCAATTTCGGAACAACAGGAACCAGGCCTGTCATTTCACCGAAACGTGGGTGTTGGGGGAAGGACTTTATAGCCATCATGGCCGTTTTTTATTTTGCCTCAAAACAGGAATTCTGTTCCGCGAAGAAGAGCCAGATTTTAACTTTTCAAAGAGAAGTGTGAAATGTGCTGGAAAAACATTAACTATTTATTAATGTTTCCAAAAAGATAGTGCAAATGTCTACTCTGCATAAGCAAATGGGTTAAAACTGTGTTTTTACGAAGTGGTAACAGAAATTAAAAAAATATTTTGCTAAAAATGTATTAATTGTATATTTTTCCTTTTTATGCGATTATTGAAGACAAAGGAAACAAAATTTAGAGTGCCGCTGGCTTTGTACTTTTCTACATTATGAGAATCGAAATTTATATATTTTACCTTGTACAACTAAAAGCAATCATATCCAAAGTCCAGAAAGCAAAAAAACGTGGATGATCTGGCTTGCATATTATGAATCATATATCAGGTCTCAAACTGAATCTGTAGTGAGTCTATCGTATGAACATGATAAACCAGATCAGGGAGTCTGAAACTGAATACGGATATATTACCAGCTATGACATATAATAGTTCGACTTATCCTGTGTCAGCATTCTGCACAGAAAAAATTCAACTATCAAACTTATCCGCTCATAGTCCATTTGTTTTAATTATCGGTTAGAATAACTTCTGAAGTTTAGTGTCAAACCAAAAACAAACTTTAAGTTATGCTCATAACCTAGCATCTTTTTGGCCTTTTCTTAACTTTGTTTGAGAGTGTATTCACTTTCTTGAAAAACATCTACGCTAAAATCAACGTAGGTCTCAATCTTGTGTAGTATTATGCGCTAACGCCTGCTTTAGCCGAACAATTTTCTTTTTATCATTTCTATGGCTCTCAGGCTCAATTCGTTGTTAACCAGAATAACACTGAAAAAATAACAGACATTCCAAAAATAACGCCATTCCTTTGTACTGCAGAATAAAAAAAAAAAAAATATGAAAGTCATTGACCATTTGATCTCAGTATGTCAATAAAACTATCATATATTGAATGCCAACAACTTTTGTAGAAAATCGCTAAATTAAATAAAATCACCAACAAAGCAAAAAAGTTCACCGATAATTCAGATTATGAAAATATTGCTCCACTAACAATTAGGATTATTAGTTCATAATCTAGATTGAAAGTTTGACAGCTATACTTTAAAACAAGATTTGGATTTTTTGACTGCTGATTTTACACTATCGTGAGTCTGGTTTATAAAACTATATTCTTCCACAGATAGCAATCTGACAATCCACTCTTATAAACTTCTTTATTCCACTGACAATTCTCAATCTTGTTTTGAGAATCTAGTTCGTTAGTGGAAAACACCTCATATCTGGTAATAGACTATTGAGAGCTTCTAAGTTTTTGTTTTATTATTTGCACGGTACTTAAGCAGCTAAAAATAAAATAAAATAATACAAGGAACAAACAGGAAATAAATGAGTCAGTTTGTTTGAGATAGTTTTGTATACTAATTTAAAATGAAACCTTCAGAAAACTAAGTGTTTCAAAGAAAAGTGATGAGCCATTTAAAACTTTAGACGAACACAAAATGATCCTATAGCAGTTCAAAATTAGAACGACCAGAAATTTCTGCAATAAATAATTGAAATTGGTGGAACAAATAGCAATTAAAATAAATAATCACATTAAAAAAAGAAAAGATAACGGGTGCTGCTATAGATGAATTATTAATCCTAAAACAAGTAAAGATTAAAATGAACACTAAATTCAAACTCAAAACAAACATGAACTAATGCACAGGGGTTCCCCCCCCCCCCCCCCCAACCGTAAACCTTCAAAAATTGATTCTGCCATTTGTGCTTTACTAAAAATGAGATATATTTAAACTTCAATAGTTATAATTATAACGTTGAAAAATGTATATAAGAAAAGGTGCTGTTAAATAAAAAATCTTTAACCATTTATCGCTAAAATTTCCAGGAATTAATACCGTCATACATATAACATTCAGTTAATTTTCATTAGCTCTTTCCTGGCATTACAATTTTTTTTTTCGTCGCTATTTTGAGAAATTGAAGCAACTATGATAAATACAAATAGTTTCAGTAAACAAAAATTGACCCAGCAGAATTTAAAGAGTTTGTGGTTAGAAGGGGGACTTAGCCACACTCCTATGTTTTGTGAAATCTGTTCATTTAAGTTTGACTTCAAATTCATTTTAACTTTTACCCGTTTTCAGATTGAATTATTCCTGTATGTTATTACCTGTTATCTTAATATTTAATATAGTAATTTTGTTTTAATTTCTGTTGGTGTTAAGTTTGATTATTATGGAACTTTATTTGTGTTCTTCCTGAATTTGAAATGGCTCTTAACTTTTCTTGGAAAAAGACTCCCGTTAATAACTAAAATACTCACAAAAATATACTCCTAAATCGCGCAAGAAACATGCCAAGACATGTGATACCTGAATATCAAGTTGGATTCTGGAAACACATTCATACAATTGATCGAATCTTTGTCACCAAACAAAATTTAAGCGGTACTTAGAATATGGCAAAGAAGTGTAGCATGTGTTTATTAACTTCAAGCAAGCCTTCGACCTCATCAGGTGAGATGGTTTCTGGGCAAATTTTGCCTCTTTAAAGAATTCCCTCTGATATTAACATTATAAGGAATATGTATGAGAAGGCGAGAAGCATGGTGTAGACTCACGAAGGACTTACTGAAGAGTTCTGTGCCAAAAATTCCCCTAAACCTTCCCTAGAAATTTCACCTTAATACCCTTAGCGTCATGAGTTAAAGTAAATGTAGTGGCGGTACTAATAGTGTGCACATAGTGCCTTCTGGCTAGTTCAAAATCCACCACAAATTACCTTTAAAGGTCTAACTCAATAATGTGCCTTAAGAACTCTTAAAAAGGGCACTATAAGTTCTGATTTCAGATTTCCCTCATTCAGAGAAATTCTGATTTCCCACAGTCCCTGAGGACTGTGGGGAGGTTCCCAAGGACATAACTACTGGATCTTTCAACAATGCTGATCAAAATATATCTCTTAAAATTTTGATCGGATGTGTTTTGGGGAATGATAGGCTTAAGGGGGGGGGATGGGTGCCCTCCATTTACTGTTGACTCTGAAAAAGGGCACTATAAATTCTGATTTCCAGTCAAATAAGCCCCATCCGCTCCGAAATTTATAGGATCACTCGTTCAATAAAAACCTTAAATGCCCGGGGCATAACCTACAACCCTTACCCCTGGGCTCTGGGGGGGGGGGGGTTTCCACCCTGAAGACATTTTGATATACTCTTTGGACTACTGTGAACAAAATGGCTATCTTACAATTTCGATCGGATGTGTTTGGGGATAATAGGATGTCAGGGAGGAGAGGGACTAGTTGCCCTCTATAACTTTTGATTCTTAAAAGAGAACTAGAACTAGCTGTGAGAATGTGGGAAAGCCATCATAACCTGACTAAATTGTAAAAATAGCAAAGTATGACTTTTGAGTCATTATAAGGAAACGAAGTATTAATTTCTTTGTGTAAGGAAACAACATTACATTTGAATAAGAATACCTTTGATCCATCAAGGGCCATAAAATGCAAAATACCGGACCTCTGTTTCAAACTCAAGGGGGTCAATGGCAAGAAGCATTACGCGACTTGTATCACATGACAAAAACAAAAACAGGATTTTTATAGAGAAAGCGAAAACTAATCTTTTGAACAAAGAATTATTATTAGAATTACATCAAACTGGTCTCTGACCAGTGACAGGAAAGAAGAACAAAATAAGAGAGAACTTAAAATAGGGATTCAGGACGAAAACAGGGTAGTCTTTTCTTGGATCTGGGAATAAAAGTTTGAAGATAAAGGTTAAAATAAGAGAAAGCCTCTAAAACTTTCTGTCACTTGGAAATAACCTTAATACGTATGTAAGAGAAATTGATAACAACTAGTGCTGAAATCTAAGTTGATGATTTTGGGCTTATAGTTTCAGTAGTATTTCCACCTAGACAAGGCTTGAGCCATTTGGACAAAACCGCATTTTAAGGTTAGAATAAGCCAAATTAAATTTCTTCCCAGAAATTTAAGCTTTGAATAACTGAGGGTTTAAAGAGGAAAGTAAACCTTAACCAAGAAGAGAAAGTTAGGAGAGCCATTTGTGCTTCCCCTTGTCAGCCTAGAGTCCCTTAAGGCTTAGCTTGACTTTGTAAAGACCTTATATCCAAAAATTGGAAATTATCGGACTATAACGTTAATTACCCCCCCCCCCCCCCTTTTTGTGCAATCTTCAGACGTTTATACGAAGAGGAACACCGTCCCCTTTTTAATCATTCTTTCATTTCGTTAACCCCGTACTGCATGTTTATACAAAGGTGACCTTAATGTTTATACAGGTAGGTTAGGGGAAAGGGGAACAATATTATCAGCGTAAGAATTTCCAAACCTTTATGTCCAGATATTTTCAATTAAGATTTCCCTGCTAAAGTTAAAGTTTAATAAAGGTCCAAACAATACACAGCCGTTTCAAGAAATAATAAGAGAATCTCTTGGTTTGGGTTAATGAAATTTGGATTAAAAGCAAGTACGGTTATTCTAAGCTTAGCTCAAAAATAGCTTGAACTAAAGGATTTTAATAACCCAGAACTCAAGCCTTGACTAGCTATTCAAGTGTAACCTTTTAAGTGGAAACAATCGTTAGCCTAAGATTAACTTAATCTTTTCTTTTCGGTAAACATTGGTGGATTGAACAAGTAGATCATTAGACCTTAGACCTAGAAGAGGTTGGGAAGTATTCAACATAAACAGAATTAGAATATTTTTCTTATCTTCTTTTGTAAATAAAATCAGTTGTCACTGAATTCTGAGCACCGATTTCTTACCTAACGCCTCAGTTTGTATCACGCTACCAAATTTATTAGCCCTGTTAGTAGGGGCAACCTTATAACTGGTCGCAGCGGTACTAAAGTTCGGTGCAACTTTCGTTTAAGTGGGGGAGGATTAATTAAATTTATAAAATTTAGTACAATTTAGTCCTGTTCCTCACAAGAAAGTGTGTGTTCAGTTTTCCAAAGCTATCCAAGACAGAAAATTTTGGAAAAAGTGTTCATTAAAGGAAAATTTTCACCTAAAAGGGAAGCTCAGACAGACTTTTATCTTTTGTCTTCCTAAGATTCTTTCTTTCTTCTCCTTTTCTTTCTCTTTGCTACAAGTTCTAGTATCCGCGTCTGTAATTTACTTAAATAGGGTCAAAGGTTAATCATCCTCAAGAGTGTGTAATTATAATACTAAACTTGAGGGTAAATTTAAATCAAGGTACTGAGAAAATTCTCATACAATTTATAAATAGACCCATTTTAGCGACTTAAAATACTACAAGGGATCAAAACGTTTCCAACGCTAAGAATTGAAAAGAATAGATCCATCATGAGTTCCAATGAAAACAAAATTAAAGAATTAGAAATTGCACTACGACAAGCGCAAGAGGAGAGAATAAGAGTAGAAGAGATGGCAAAAAAGCTAAAATAAACGCCCTACAAGAGCAATATGGAGACGCCCCAGTCACAAACAGGCTTCAAAACTATTTGTGGAGCAAGCGCCCCCCATCTCGTTACTAACTTATCCAAATAAAATCCATTCATGGATTATCACACTTAAACAAATACAAAGGAGTTTAGGGAAAGATGATATTGCTATGATAAATCAAGCTATCTGTTATACAAGAGGAGAGATACAAAGATTCGCAACAAGTTTAGATATTCCCAAAATAAGAGATTTAGACCATTTAGAAAAACTACTAAAAGAAGCCTTTTTACATGAAAAAACCAGCTGCACAAAAACTACAAGAGCTGCTCTCTGAAAACAAAGGCCATCTGAGTTAGTACACAAATTTTACTCCCGGATTAGGGGAAAGGCAATAGATTATGCAAAAAATTCTCCTGGTATAAGAGCAAATGAAATTACGATGAGTATTTTTAAGGGTGGCATGCTCCCTTCCATTGGAAGGAGAGTATTAGAACAATCTAAGGCCTTGGACGACCAAGATGAATTATTAACACTTGCAAAAAGATTCGAAGCAATAGATTTAATATATAGGGACTCCCCAGATATGTCCCTGGGAGCAGCGGTAATAGACTCAAGAGACAGAAATTCCGCTAAGGAACCTGGAGTTAACCACAGAGTAGAATATAAAAAACTAGGGCAATTATAAGGGAAAATGTTTTAATTATGGGAGACTGGGACACATGAAAGTGGATTGCAAAATCCCAAAGTGTACGAATTGTGGAAAACCCGGACATTACCGGAAAGATTGTTGGCAAAGTCTAGCATGTATAAGGTGCCAAGAATTCGGGCATAGTGCAGACAAATGTATGGCACCAAATCCTATTGAAAAAAAAACTAATCAGGCAGGACGTAGAGGAGGTACGTCCCAAGCCTGAAAATAAAATCACAAACCCTCCTTCTAACCAAAATGAAGATATTTGTTTTAGTGCGTTGCAGGAAAACAAAACTGAACTAAGTACTTTCCCATTTATGTGGACTGCTAAAATAGCAGACCAAAATTTTGTAAAATGTTTTGTAGATAGCGGGTGTCAAAGAAGTTTGTTAAAGGAGGAAGTATTTCAAAAATTCCCAGTAGAGGTCCGTAGACGCCTCAAACCATCCTCCCGAAATGTAGAATCTTTAAGTGGAGAGACTTTACCACTAATAGGAGAGATAAATGTAGCATTCTGCATTACAGATGAGGCAAAAGGGAATGAAAGATTATTTTGGAAATTTTTAGTCGTCCCAGACTTAAAATTTGACGTCATTATAGGATACGATATTTTAAACAAACTTGATTGTACGTTAAATTTAAAATATAATAAAATCTCTTTAGGAAATACAAGTACGGAGGAAATAAATTCCCTTGCGTTTTTCACGGAAGAAATTTCGGGAAAGGGATTGACATATATAGCGAAACAGGTCTGTATTCAGGCCAATTGTTTCAAAATCATTAAGGCCAAATTGTCGAATCACTCAGCACCCTTTGTAGCTCACGGCGACACTATAATGTTTACCCCGAATATTCAGACACAATTACACATATCTCCGTCGCTATGTGAAACTTATAACAATGCAATAAAAATAATTTATTTTAATACGAGCGATGAACCCCTAAACTTACCACGAGGTAAAACCGTTGGTTCATATGAGGTGATAAACAATGAATATTTAACGGATGCGACTCTCTTAGCAGCAGGAGTAATAGAAAATAAAGAGGAATCCCTCTCTATAGAGGAGAAACAAAATAGGATGGGAAGACAGCGAATTTTTAAAGAGAATTAAAACGGGTCCGTTAAGTTCAGAAAGAAAACAAATAGTAGAGACAGTCTTATTAAAATTGAAACAAGCCTTTGCAACTGGACCTTATGATGTAGGGCAAAATGACCTTCCAGGATATAAGGTAAAAATAGACCCAGATATACCTATTAAGTGTGTCAAACAATTCCTTTTACCATTTTTAATGACAGAATGCTTACAAAAACACATAAACGAAATGGTGAGAGTAGGAATAATTCAAATACGACGTTCTGAATATACAGCTCCAATATTTTGCATAGGAAAACCAGGAAAGGATGGGAAAATTCCACCAAAAAACTTGTGGGATGAAAGTAATAGTCGGTTCCTCATAGATTTAAGAGCAATAAATAAGGCGATAAAAGACTCACAGTGGGGTATTCGAAGAATTTCAGAGGTCATCTCTGATCTATCTAATAAAACCAAATTCACTTCAACTATTGATATTAGAAATGGATTTAGTCACTGTAACTTAGCTGAAGAAAGCCAAAAATATTTTAGTTTCTCAAATAAGGGGATTTCTTATGTATTTAAGCGCGTGCCACAAGGATCAATTTTCTCGCCCCGCGCTTTTGTTGAATTTTTAAATCAGGTTTATGGACCCGAGTTTTCTTCATTTTTATCAAGTTATGTAGATGACTTGGCAATACATACGTCAGGGAACTTTTAAACAACATTTGAAACATATTGAACTAACTTTAAAACAGGCTATAAAATTTAATCTAAGGCTTAATATTGATAAATCTCTCTATTTTTCTCGGAAGAATGTGACTTGCTAGGGTTTCGAGTCTCCACAAAAGGGGTTAAACCACAAGCACAAAAATTAGAAGCTATAAAGAAATTAGAACCACCAAGTGACGTCACAGGAACTAGGTCATTTCTAGGCTTAACAGGTTATTACAGGGGATTCTATCATAATTACGCAAAATTAGCCGAACCTTTAATTCGACTAACTAGAAAAAACGTTCCTTTTATTTTTGGCCCAGAACAAAGCGTAGCCTTTGAAAAATTAAAAACAGGATTATTAAATCCAAATAGTATTTTTTTTAGAATTTCCTGATAAAGACAAAGAATTTTACCTTGTCACAGATGCCTCGGAAAAAAGTATTGCTTCGATTTTAATGCAACAATGCGAAACAACAGATAGATTTCGTATAGTGGCAACCTATTCAAAGGTTCTTAGTGGTGCAGCCTCAAGGTTTGATAACCACAACAGGGAACTTTTTGCCTTAGTACAAAGTCTAAAGCACTTCCAAAAAGGATATTTATGGGCCACGAGAACTCACATATTTGTAGACTGTGCTGCACTAACATATCTTAGAAGATCAAAGGATCTTCACTCAAAATTATATAGAATTGCGGTTCTATTAGACAACGATTTGTATACATATCACCACATTAGTACCAGTAGGAACCCTGCAGACTATTTGAGCGCCCTAGCTCACAATTTGTTAAGGAAAATAGGTCAATTAATATTGATGAGTTAGAAGTAGAATATTTAGCCCTATTAGGAGACGAGGAACCGATTGATTTTTTTGGGATTGGTAAGGAAGAGATGAGGGGATTTCAATTAGAAGACCCTGAAATTAAGGTGGCAATTGATGAAATAATAAAATTAGAAAATACACTCTTAGGCTTAAAATCTCCCCAGGATATAGATAAAAATAATGAAAAGACTAAAGAGGGTAGAAATGAACAGTCGAGCCAGACTGGTTTGACCAGGCCCTGTGAGGGATGTGAGTCAAACACGGGTAGCTCAAACATTCCCGGATCTATCAAACCATCGAAAGGGGATGAATTCAGTAGTAATACTGAAAAGGAGTTTCCTTCTATAAGAAGGAACAAGCCTGGGTACAGGGATAGATGCCTAACCTCTGGGTCTATCCACGGCAAACTGAAAGAGGTAAAAGCAAAGGGCAGTACGCATGCGTGTGTTACTGACAGCAGGTCAATTTTAGAGGGGAGTGAAATTGAACCCTGTAAAGGACAAGTTCTAACGGCGGAACTTGCAAAGACCAGAACTACCGTAAAAGTTACTGGCACTAAGGATAATCGGGCCGAATCCCAAACGTCCAGGGATTGAGACTCGGAGAGGGACGAGCCGTTATGGATACGACACAAGCTCGGGCGGTGGAGCTTGCAAAGACTAGGACTATAGAAAGGGTCACTAGCATGGATAATTGGGCTGGGTCTGGGATACCTGCAGACCTAGGCACCAAGAGGGGTAAGCCGCAGGAAGAATTTCCAAAATTTGACGTTTCGGGCAGAGCTCAAATAAACAACAGACCAGAAACTTCAAATTAAGGGGAAGGGAATCCTTTTGTTGTGAAATGGTTAAGAGATCTTCAGTTGATCCTAGTCGAAGGAATATTGTATGCAATAGACGACTCAGAAAAAAGGAAACAGATGCATCAATTTAAAATCATCCTACCAAAAAAACTAATTAGAGGAATCATTAATCTTATGCATACGAGCCTTTTCCTAGGAGCACACATGGGGACTGTAAAAAACTTTGAATAAGTTAAAAAAAGTTGTGTTTTTGAAAATATGTACTGCCAAGTCGAGGAGGCGGTAAAGAATTGTGATCTATGTTTAAGGAGAAAATAAAGTTAGCAATATATATCCTAAATTGAGAGAAAGCATTTTCCCTGACCACCCATTTCACATCTGGTCAATGGATACCACGGGAAAACTACAACTTTGCGCTAACGGTGACCATTATATAATTATTGCGGTAGAGCATTTTACTAAGTACACAGTAATAGCACCAGCCAAAGACCTCAGGTCAAAATCAGTGATGGAATTTATAATAAAGGAAATCATATCCCATTTTGGAAATATGGATTTCTTACTGTCTGATAATGCCACATGCTTTACAAGTAAAACCTTTAATGAAATGGCCAAAGAATTAGGATTCAAAATTATACATTCATCACCAAGAAACCCCCAATTTAATGGATTAGCAGAAAATAGAGTAAAATGTGTAAAAAGAATACTAACTCACTACCATGATGAAATACATAGAGGAAATTGGAGTGAATTCTTACCATTCATACAATTAGCATTAAACACTAGTGTAGATGCTAGCAGAAAATATACACCCTTTTTTCTACTACATGGTTTCGAAGCGAAATCAGTATTTGATAACATTGTTTCTAATCTGAGGGAGGGGTTCTGCTCAGAAGATGAATGGGTATCTAATCTCGTTCAAGATGTATATGTCAGCCGACAAATATGTATGAATGAATTAAAAAGGGCCCGAAAAGGTCAAGCGGCACAATACAACAAAAAAATATTGGAAATCGAAATCTTCCCTAATAATTTAGTGTATGTCATCCAAGAAAGTTCATCAAAAGATTATTCATATAGGGGACCTTATCTAGTGTTATCGGAATTGTATAAAAACGTCTTTTTGCTACAGGAGTTAAAAACTTGTAAACGCAGGTTAGTAAATATAAGACAGCTTAAAAAGATAAACGAACACGAAAGGTTTTTAGCCATGAACCCCGAGATAGCAAACAAAGGTCAAAGGTAGATGACAAGCCCTTAGATCCTATACCATACGAAATTGAAGGGGAGCAAATGAATAAAACACAGATAGAGGAAGACATCCCCCATAATATTTGGCGATGTAATTTAAAGGGAAGTTTATTAAACCAAATAAATGAAAACAATTTGGAAAGTGTAAACCAGCCTTACATTACGACTCCAAGTGAGGAGAATGGTCCTGGTAACGCAGGAACAGACACAGAATTGAGATTACCAGAGCCTCAATTACAACCCATGGACGAAATAACCAGTGAGGAAATAAATGACAATTCGGAAGGAAATACTTCGGTGCAAACATTTGATAATTACGAACAAGGAAGATTTATCCATGAAAGAAGGGCTAAATCAAAACCACTAAATTATAAACATCCTAGTTTAAAGGATTTTCTCGGCGGAAAAAAATAGGAAACCTTAATAAATAACAAACATACCTTATTATAAATTTAAAAATTCAAAGGGCTGCTCCAAACCAGTATCCTCTGGAGAAATACAAAAACCCTTCAAAATATGTGACCTGAACAGGGTATAATTTAGTTTCTTTTCCTCGATAGATCGGTATGAAAGTGTTCAAAGGTAAATAATGAAATTCCACCGAGGACCAAAACCATACACCGATGATTAAATATGGGGCTATTTCCACAGGATGAAATGTTCCAAGTTCTTAAATTTTTGGTTAAATCCAAGGAAAAACTATGGTGTGTGTGTAAAATAATCTTCCCGTCACTTGTTAAAAAGACAATAAACTTTAGACTAGACATAACATAAGAAAATTACTGTAAAATAAGAGGGGGGAAGCCTGGATATAAGCAAAGATCTCCTAAATCAAGATCTGCAACACTAAGAACAGAATATCTAATTATATTTGAATTAAAGTCGTTATGAAAATGCAAGCGTCTATCACAGAATAAAAGCCTCATACCAACAGGGATATAATCTGGGAAGGGCTTTATAACCATATCAAAACACCGAGAGTAAGGAGGACAAAGTTCACAAGTATATGGGGAGTACCATAAAATAAGACATTCAACTTTCTCACTGCAAATAGTGTCATGAGTATGTAAGATTATCGAACCTTCCAAAGTTTTAAATCAAAAAATACACTTGTACCCTGCCATATTAAAAGGTAACTAAAGGACATAAAACCATTTCAGCAAAATGGTTGGAACCATGTTTGTTTGGTGGACCCTGTTTACAAGAGGGATATTGCTTAAGGAAACAGAAATACATAGCCAAATAGCTTTCAAGGAGATTGGTCAGATCTTCCCAGTTAACGGAATACATCAGGTAATATGGTATGTTAATACGGAAAGCCTCAGATCTGATTTAGACGACCTGAATTTGATTTTTCAAATATCGAAAATATTAAAATTATGGAACAAATAGTCAATAAAGACTTAGAAAAGGGAAAAAATAATTTCACAGAACTGAGAGAAATACATGACCTAAAGGAATATGTAATAGATAAGTGCAAACTATTACATTTAGAATTAAGTGAAGGAAATGGAATTCTCAAAATATTAGAATCATTAATGACGGATAATACAAATCGAAACAAACAAAGTCTGATTACCACGTTTGGGAAAAAACAATAGGATGGGTCACAGGACTAGCCACGGAAGAAAATGTAGAAAACATTCTTCATCAGGTAGATTACTTAACTGAAAAAAATGAAAGGTTACTACACATGTCGGACAGATCCATATCGTTAGTAAGTGACCTCGACAGAGAATTAAGAATGGAAAGGAACAAAAGCCTAGAAATTTTTGGAAGGACCTCCAAGAGAATTATCGAGTATATATCAAAGGAAATTAATGAGATAAATTTCCTAAAATTACAGATAAACAAAGAAATGACAAAAGGTTCAATCCAAATAAAAAAGCTAGTAAAGAAAATAGAAACAGTAATCCTTTCTATTCTTCAAGCAGAAAGTAAAAGTTTCCCATTCATTGTCACAGATCCAGCACACATGCTTAGGACAATTTTCGAAATTGAAAATGCACTACCAATAGGTTATAGAATATCGGTAAATTACAGGCGTTACGGCTTACTGGAACTTTATAAATCGACTAGCTGCAATGTGGCGACACAACAATTGAAATAGTTGGTTATTTGTGATTTTTCTATATCAAATAAACAAGATGGGTTCAGAATGTTCGAAATGTTCAGCATTTCGTTCCCAGTGTCAAACACTTTGTATTTCTTTCAAATAGAAAATGAGTTCAAATTCTTTGGGTTAAGTAAAGATCAAACGAGATATTTTTTAGAAGATGACAATATAGAAAAAGGATGTAATTTAAAGAGTATACCACTATTGTGCAACCACCAATTTATTATTAGAAGCACACAAATGAACTCCTGCAGTTTAGCAAACTATATGGAAAATAATGCATTAATTAATAAAGAGTGTCAAACCAAAATTATAAAATAAAATAAAATCTTAATCCAAAGAATTGGAAGGGAAAAGTATATAATCACATCTCCTTTCAAAGAAGAAATAAGAATACATTTTGAATGTAAAACAGAAAAAAACAGTAAATTCACATATATAAAAGGCAGCTCAATAGTGAAATTGCCAGAAGAATGTTCTCTAACTGCAGAAATGTTAAAGATAAACAGTATGTATAGGGGACAGATTACAAGGGAAATGGCACCTTTAAATATATCGATAATTAGCCTAGAAGGAAACCTCTCCATAGCCGGTATAAAAAACGAATGGAGCAAAGAATTTGAAGATTTAATCTCTATATATTTCCAGAACAACTCCAAGACGCAGGTTGGCATAGCTGAGCTAAGAAAAATGCACATTTCCTTAAAGGAAGGAAAAGGAAGGAAAACGGCTAGCTATTGGACATTTTTTTCAATACCTTTAATCTATTTCTATCTTTATTAGGACTAGTCTCTATTGGAATTATATTTAAAACATTGAGAAAAACTATGGTTAGAATATAGGAAACAAAAGTCTCAAGGATTCCACGTAAATGTAGAACAGGAAGAGATTGAACTATATTGATTATTAGCAAAGTTATGGTTTCATAAGAAAAAATAACTGGACTAAGAATTTTAAGTGTGGGAGGTTGCGAGAATGTGGGAAAGCCATCATAACCTGACTAAATTGTAAAAATAGCAAAGTATGACTTTTGAGTAATTATAAAGGAAACGAAGTATTAATTTCTTTGTGTAAGGAAACAACATTACATTTGAATAAGAATACCTTTGATCCATCAAGGGCCATAAAATGCAAATACGGGACCTCCGTTTCAAAACTCAAGGGGGTCAATGGCAAGAAGCATTACGCGACTTGTATCACATGACAAAAACAGGATTTTTATAGAGAAAGCGGAAACTAATCTTTTGAACAAAGAACTATTATTAGAATTACATCAAACTGGTCTCTGACCAATGACAGGAAAGAAGAACAAAATAAGAGAGAACTTAAAATAGGGATTCAGGAACGAAAACAGGGTAGTCTTTTTTTGGATCTAACAAAGAGTAAGTGTTTTACTTTGTAATTACGATAAGCTACCACTGCCTGTCTGAATTTCCCTTTGGGAATAAAAGTTTGAAGATAAAGGTTAAAATAAGAAGAAAACCTCTAAGACTTTCTGTCGCTTGGAAATAACCTTAATACGTATATAAGAGAAATTGATAACAACTAGTGCTGAAATCTAAGTTGATGATTTTGGCTTATAGTTTCAGAGGTATTTCCACCTAGACAAGGCTTGAGCCATTTGAACAAAACCGCATTTTAAGGTTAGAATAAGCCAAATTAAATTTCTTCCCAGAAATTTAAGCTTTGAATAACTGAGGGTTTAAAGAGGAAGGAAACCTTAACCAAGAATAGAAAGTTAGGAGAGCCATTTGTGCTTCCCCTTGTCACCTAGAGTCCCTTGAGGCTTAGCTTGACTTTATAAAGACCTTATATCCAAAAATTGGAATTATCGGACAATAACATTAATTACCCCCCCCCCCCTTTGTGCAATCTTCAGACGTTTATACGAAGAGGAACACCGTTCCCTTTTTAATCATTCTTTCATTTCGTTAACCCCGTACTGCATGTTTATACAAAGGTGACCTTAATGTTTATACAGGTAGGTTAGGGGAAAGGGGAACAATATTATCAGCGTAAGAATTTCCAGACCTTTATGTCCAGATATTTTTCAATTAAGCTTTCCCTGCTAAAGTTAAAGTTTAATAAAGGTCCAAACAATACACAACCCTTTCAAGAAATAATAAGAGAATCTCTTGGTTTGGGTTAATGAAATTTGAATTAAAAGCAAGTACGGTTATTCTTAGCTTAGCTCAAAAATAGCTTGAACTAAAGGATTTTAATAACCCAGAACTCAAGCCTTGACTAGCTGTTCAAGTGTAACCTTTTTAAGTAGAAACAATCGTTAGCCTAAGATTAACTTAATCTTTTCTTTTCGGTAAACATTGGTGGATTGAACAAGTAGATCATTAGACCTTAGACCTAGAAGAGGTTGGGAAGTATTCAACATAAACAGAATTAGAATATTTTTCTTTTTATCTTCTTTTGTAAATAAAATCAGTTGTCACTGAATTCTGAGTACCGATTTCTTACCTAACGCTTCAGTTTGTATCACGCTACCAAAATTTATTATCCCTGTTAGTAGGGGCAACCTTACATAGCCTACACATTTACAATCAAATGAACCTCCTCTAAAGTTTCTCAATGGTATTGAGGCAAACCTCAATATGGTTTAATTGAAACTTCCCCTAAACCCTCCCTAGAAATTTCACCTTAATACCCTTAGCGTCATGAGTTACAGTAACTGTAGTGGCGGTACTAATAGTATACACATAGTGCTTTCTGGTAAGTCCAAAACCCGCCACAAATTACCTTAAAAGGTCTAACTCAATAATGTAAGCCGTTTTTGAGATAGTTCTTTGTCAGCTTTTTGAAAATACACATGCTTATACTTTGTTCTGCTTTAATACTGATAATAGTATAATTAAACTGTGTTCTGATTATTATTTTAGTCCAGTCATTGCATTTCAACCTGCTTCAAGTTAAACATTTAAACTGTATTAAAACTTTATCTGATCACAGAGGAACACATGCTCATATTTTTTTTTTTTTTTTTTATTTAGTTATAATATTAGGTATTTAGTTATAATAATAGTGAGGTATTATTTTAATAGATAATATGCTAGTTACAAAAATGTTCTGATTATTATTTTAGTCCAGTAATTGCATTTCAACCCGCTTCAAGTTAAACATTTAAACTGTGTTAAAACTTTATCTGATCACAAAGGAACACATGCTCATAGTTTTTTTTTTTTTTTTTTTTTTTTTTTTTTTTTTTTTTTTTTTTTTTTTTTTTTTTTTTTATTTAGTTCAATATCCGCTTAAATATTCCTTAAAAGCGTCACCTTAATACTCTTAGCTTGCGTAGTAGCAATAGTTGCAGTAGCAATAGTAGCAGCATGCGCATATCACCTTTGGTTTTTTCAATATCCCCTTAAACACACGCTGAAAGTTTCAATTTAATGCCATCAACCTTTCCTGAAACATTTCTGATAAGTCCTATTGAAAACCTGTGTGGGCGTAGTGTGTTTTGATTTAGTTCCCTATAGTTTTAATACATTCCAAATGTGTCGCCTTTACACCCTTAGTTTTAATAGCAATAGTAGTAGTAGCAGTAGAATTAATAATAGCAACCTTAGCTTTAATGACAGTAGTTGTAGTAGAAGTAGTAATAATAGTTGCAGAAGTGTATATTGCAGAAGCAATATACATACATAATAGTTGCAGAAGCAGTAGTATTAGGATGCAAATGTTTCCTTTTGGTTAGTTCAACATCCCCACAACAAGCCCTGTTAGTTTCAACTTCACACACCAAACTGCCCCTGAGATATTGCTGCTACAACCTTTTGACAACCTGCATACAGATGCCGTGTTGTGATCCAGTTTATCTTCCTCCCTCAAAATTCCTTGAAATTTCACCTTCATGCCCTTAGGCACAGGTGAGATGGTAGTTAGAGTAGAAGCATTGGTATTGATAGTAGTAGTATTAATAGTAAACCAAATACAAATGCTTATAAACTTTAGAGTAGGTAGTATTAGTAGCAGCAATAGTATTAACATTTTGCCTTTTGGTCAGTAGAACATCCCTCTCACCAGGTCCTGGAAGTACCAACTTAACACTATTAGTTATTGCTATGACATCGCTGATATTTCCTTTTGATAACCAGTTTGTTAATATGTTTCTTGAAATTTCCAACTTAATGCTAAAAAAAATAAATTCTTGCGATACGCTCTTTTAATAACGCACAAGCACACAGCGTCTTTTGATTTAGTTAAAGTTTTCCCTCAATATTGTAAATGGAGTAGTGTGGTAGTAGTAGTGGTAGCAGTAGCGGTGGTGGTAGTTGTAGTAATAGTGGTAGCATGCAAAAATTGCATTTTTGATCATCTCCCTTAATCATTTCCCGAAAGTTAAAATAAAATACTCGGTCATTCCTGACTTACACCCTTTAAACAATCCGTATACACATACCATGTTTTGACTTAGTTCAACACTCTACTCAACATTCTCTGAAAGGCTCACCTGAATTCCTTTCGTTCTTTTTGGAAAATAAAGTTCAAAATATATACCTTTCCCAATAACATGTATCCTACATGTAAACAATGAACGAATTGCCCTGAGGACTCAGGGGAGGTTGACATCTCCAAAGACATAACTACTGGATCTTTCAACAATGCCTATGAAAATAGCTCTCTTAAAATTTTGATCGGATGTGTTTTGGGGAACGATAGGCTTGGAGGGGGGGGGGGTGGTGGCCCTCCATTTACTGTTGACTCTTAAAAAGGGTACTATACATTCTGATTTTCAGTCAAATAAGCCCCATCCGCTCGTTCAATAAACGAGTCAAATAAGCCCCATCCGCTCGTTCAATATACATTCACTCGTTCAATAAAAACCTTAAATGCCCGGGGCATAACTTACAACCCTTACCCCTGGGCTCTGGGGGGTTTTGTCCACCCTGAAGACATTGTTATATACTTCTTGGACTACTGTAAACAAAATGGCTATCTCACAATTTCGATCGGATGTGTTTGGGGAAAAAAGGATGTCAGAGAGGAGAGGGACTAGTTGTCCTCTATAACTTTTGATTCTTAAAAGAGAACTAGAACTACACATTTACAATCAAATGAACCTCCTCTAAAGTTTACACGACAATATTTCCATAAAAACTTTATATACCCCTGGGGTATAACTAACAACCCTTGCCTCCAGACTCTGGGGGGTTGTGTCAACCCCAAAAGCCTTGTTATGTGATCTTGGGATGTTTTATAACGAATGGCTATCTCAAAATTTTTATCAGATGCATTTTGGGAAAATACGACGCGTGGGGGGTACCTGCCCTCCAATCACTTTGACTCTTAAAAAGGGCACTAAAACTTCTGATTACCAATCCAGTGAGCCCCCTCCAAAGTTTATATGACCACCCTTTCTATAAACACCCTATATGCCCCCAGGGCATAACTTACAACCCTTGCCCTGGGGTTGTGAGGGAGGGGTGTCATCCTAAAAGACATGATTCCCGGCCCTTTCAACAGCGCTGAACAAAATGGCTATATAAAAATTTTGATAGGATGTGTTTGGTGGAAATGATGGGCGTGGGAGGGTGGCTGGTTGCACTCCAATCACTTTCGACTGTTAAAAAGGGCACTATCCCTTTCAATTTCCAATTGAATGAGCCCCTTTTTAAATTTCTACGATAACTTCTTCTATACGAAGTGTCCTGGTAAAAAAAGGCAACAATAAAAAAAAAATGATAATACATTATGCCCACATTGCTCTTTACTTATGCAGCGCTATTGCGCTGTCTATGATGGTGGTTTGTGGTGGTTTTACGCTTGGAAGATTATTCGACTTTATTTATCCTAATTTTTGGTTTAATAAAGCTCTTTACTTTTCTTTGAAAAGCTTGTTTAGTGAAAAAAAAAATAATATTTTATATCTTTTTTTTCTATAAGAACCCATAGTTTGGCTTGCTTTTTGTATGTTAGAGAATTTTTTTTCCGCCAATGTTTACTCCTGACACAAATAGTATTGTTTAATTTAATTTTATATCTCCTCAAGTTGAGCTGAAAAATAAAACTTAATATCATTCCCAAAGCCGGGACCCAACATGCTCCACCTTATCTTTTCCACCTCTGTGCCTGTAGGTAGGTAAATATAGTATTTTATGCTGCACAGAAGAAAGATTTTCACAATAGGAGGGGCAGTATTAACCCCCCCCCCCCCTAGCAGCTCGTCAAAGAGGGTTGCATCTCAATACATAAGACTGTGACGATTATTGTGTTCGTAGAACCCACCAAAATTTAGAAAAACACCTGTAACAGAATAAGGACAAAATAAACAAGGCTTTAAATTCCAATAGGGTTCCTAGTTATTATGATTCTGCTCTAGGCAAACTTTTTGGAAAGTCCTCTCTCATTAGTTTAGATTTGGCAATAAACAAGTTCAAGAGGCAATAGAAATTAAATTGATTTAAATAGGACTTTGGGGAGGTATTCACTCAACACATACGCAAATGCAAATTGAAAATTATTTACCATATTGCATTGCAAAACTGATGGTTAATACCAATGAACCTGTCTCAAAAAGACATTTTAGTTTAGCTTTCAAAAAAAACGAGAATCACATTAAAACATGCTCTTGGTTTGTTTTAACCTGGATTAATTACCTTATTTCATGTTCTTTCTTCAGTCCTGGTTGAACTTCCTTCAAGTAATGATTCTAGGTCTGTTTTAATTTGATTTTAATGGTTACGTATTTTATTGTAAGTTTTCTTTTATATTTATTTGTGCTTTGCTGGTGGCGGCTCTTAGATATAAAGCAGAAACATTCATTTAGAAACATTTTCGCTGTCTTAGAGAAATTCCTAGTAATTGCAGTCACGGTCACGAGTAGTCACGTCCGTGAGTGGTCATAGTTGCAAGTAGTCACGATCACGAGTAGTCTTTGTCGCAGTTGCAGTAGTAATCACAAGTAGTCACAGTCACAAACAGTTGCAGTAGCAGTAGCAATCGTTCTGAATGTTTCAAGTTAATGCCCTTACCTGTTCCAAGATATTACTACAGATATGCCTTTTCAATAACTTGGATGCAAAAAATGTCTTTTGATTTAGCGCAACATACTCCTTTACCTTCCCTAAGTTTTGCCTCAATACCATTGGCCTTTTCGGGCATATCCAGGATCAAAAATTCCTCTGTCCAGATGATAAATTATACATGGAAAAAATGGTCAAATTACATAATTTATATTCCTTACCCCAGGGTTGTCGGTATCTGCTAAGACATGACTGTTAGACTTTTTGGCCATTTCAAACAAAATTGCTTTCAAAATTTCTATCAGTCTTGAGGAGGGCATCTAAAAAGGAAATAGGGGGGGGGGTTGCCCTCTGTTCCTTCTTCAACATCCCCATCAATATCCCCTCAAAGTTTCAAGTTAATACTCTCAGCTATTTCTTAGATATCGCTAATAAGCCCTTTTGACAGCCATCGTGTGCATAGTGCGTTCTGAAATATATTTGACCTTCCCCCCAACACTCCCAGAAAATTTTATCTTAATACACTGAGCCTTCTTGGAGAACCAGGATCAAATATGCGCTCTTCTCCCAATAACAAGCGCTACATGTTAGCAATGGATGACTTGCATAGTTTACGGCTCTCACCTGGCGTCCAATCCTAGGAGGCATTGTTGTTTGAACTTTAGCCCATTTTGAATAAGATGGGTATTTCAAAATTTCAATCGGATGTCTTTGGGTAGGGCAGTTAAAATGGACATGGGATGGGCTCTGGTTGCCCTCCATTTGATTTTCAACACCCCGCTCAACATATCCTGAAAGTTTCAGCTTAATTGCCTCAGCCATTCTTAAGATATTGCAGATACGCCTTTTTGACAAACTGGACACAAATAATGTCTTTTGATTTGATTCAATATACCCATCAACATCCCCCAAAGTTTCTCCTTAATACTCTTAGCCTTTCCGGATGCACCCAGAATTAAACGTGATTTCTTTTCCCAATGATAAATCTTGTATGTAAACAATCGGCAGGCTTTATAGTTTACTATCCTTACCCTAGGGCTGTGGGGGGCATAGCAGCCCTGGAGCCATAGCTAATAGACCTTTTGACTATTTTAAACTAAATTTTTTTTTTCAAAGTTTCGATCGTTTTTGAGGGGGGGGGGCATCTAAAAAGAGCAAGAAAAGGGCTAACTAGGAGGAAGCGTCTCTTCCACATCCCCGTCAACATACTCTGAAAGTTTCTGTTTAAAACCCTCAGTCATTCCTTAATTATTGCTGATCTACCCTTACGCACATATTGTGGTTGATTCTCTTGACATCCCTCTAAAAAATTCCCATAAAGCTAACTATCATAGCTTATAGTCCTTGCCCAGAGTGGCTATGGGGGGTTATATTAACCCCGAAGGCATAATTATTTGACCTATGGGCTATTTTGAAAGAAATGGGTATCTCAAAATTTTGACCGGAAGTCAAAAGAGCGCGGGAGGGATCTGGTTGTCCCCGATCATTTTTCTCTTTAAAAGGGCACTAGAACTTCTGACTTTCAATCCAATGAGCCCCATCCGATCCCAAGTTTCTATGACCACCCGTTCCATGTAGACCTTATATGCTCCGAGGCATAGCTTATAAACTTTGCCCCTCGGCTCTGGGGGGTTGTGTCCACCCTGAATGCATTGTTATATGCTCTTTCAACTATTGTGAACAAAATGGCTATCTCGCAATTTCGATCGGATGCGTTTGGAGAAAAGAGAGTGTTAGGGAGGGGGGGGGGGTAATTGCCCTTCATCACTTTTGACTCTTAAAAGGGAGATAGAACTTTAAATTTACAATCAAATGAGCCTCCTGTAAATTTAACACTACCACACCTGCCATAAAAACCTAATATCCCCCGGGGGCATAGCTTACACCCTTGCCCCCATACTCTGGGGGTTGTATCAACCCTAAATGCCTTGTTACGTGATGTTTGGACTGTTTTGAACAAATGTCTATCTCAAAATTTCTATCGGATGCAGTTGGGGAAAATAGGACATGAGGGGAGGGCTAGCTGTCCTCTGATCACTTTGACTCTTAAAAAGGGCACTAGAACTTCTGATTTCCAGCCCAATGAGCTCCCTCCGAAGTTTATACAACCACCCTTTGGATAAAAACGTTATATGCCATCGGGGCATGACTTACAACCCTTGCCGTGAGTGCTGGGGGGAGGGGGGTTGTCATCCTCAAAGATATAATAAATGAACCTTTCAACTACGTTGAACAAAATGGCTATCTCAAAATTTTGATTGGATGTGTTTCGGGAAATGGTGGGCGTGAGAGGGGGGTTAGTTGCCCTCCAATCATTTTCGACTTTTAAAAAAGGGCACTAGCGATAAAATAAAAGTCCAAAATAGGGATAAAATCCTTTTTAATAGACAGTGTATAATAAATTTCACAAAAAAAAAAAATACCAGATATTTCGGTCACATATACAGTGACCGTCATCAGTAGTAAAAGGAAAGGCAGGAAATCATGGATATCATCATGGAAAGGCAGTGTGGTCTCCGAAATTATCTAGGGCACTAGCCATTTCAATTTCCAATCGAATGAGCCCTTTTTGAAGTTTCTACGACAACACGTTCTATAAAAACCTTACATGCCCCCAGGGCATAACTTACAACCAATGCCCTGAGGGCTGTGGGGGAGTTCCCTCCTCAAAAACATAATTTCCGGACCTTTCAACTACTTTGAACAAAGTGGCTATCTCAAAATTTTGATTGAATGTGTGTGGGGAAATGGTGGGCGTTGAAGGAGTGTTAGTTACCTTCCAATCACTTTCGATTATTAAAAAGGGCACTAGAGCTTTCAATTTCCAATCGCATGAGTCCCTTTCGAAGTTTCTGCAACAAAACCTTTTATACGAAGTGCCCTGGCAAAAAAAAAAAAAAACATAATGTCCACATTGCTCTTTACTTAGGCTGCAGAAATTATCGGATAAGGACGCTTCATCCTAGTTAGCGTTTTTCCTTTTTTAGGAATATACCATTCCTAGAGCCTTGGGCAAGTGCACTCACGATATTTGCTTATGCAATCACGGGCGCTGATTCACGAAAATATAGAGGGGCCAAAATGTATTTTTAAAATCTAGGGATGGGGGGCATTTGCTGTTTTTCGATTCCCCATCCCCATTAAATACACCCAAAAAAGTATATTTTTAATTTAAAAAGGACCATACAAATCTAGCCTTTCCCTCCCTCAATTGGCCGCCCCGGAATGTAATTGTAGAACTTGGAATATTATAATCTAATACTTCTAGTTGACCTTACTTCCAAAGCGTTCTATTCCAACATTAGTTGAAAGTCTAGTTGCTGAATTTTTTCCTAGTCTCGTGTTCTCCTGTTTTCGAACCATACCTATTTACGAAGCCTTGAAAAATAAACTGACAAGATTAATTTATATATTTGTAATACAAAATGAAATGATAACTGTTCTGGTTAAAATATAAATAAACATTAACCACAAAATTTAAAACACAAGGAATTATAGCAAAATAGCAAACCACTATATAGACTAGATCCCACCAAGGAATGTTATACGAGATGCTTTCGTGTCAAAGAAAGACAATAGGACAAACTATAAAATCTAATAATATTTTTCGTCTTTAAATAATATTTTTTGAATCTTACAAGCGAATCTAAAATAATGTTTTCAAAGAAAGATATTTGAATTAATATTTATAAATGTATAAAAAGAATCTGGTATTTACTCTTTTAATAACATGAATACATATATATTTAAAAATACTAAAATTAGTCATAATTGACTAATTAGCTCTTTTCCGAAAGTTTCGCAGAATGTTTATTTCAGAGATGTATGTCCCCCTTTTTTATTTGATGCGCTGGGTGTTGATCAGGCCGTATCCAGGATTTTTGTTTGGGGGAGGGCGGAGGATTACAAAAGGATTTTTTTTTCAAATTGTGCCAGGAAATCTCCCCCCCCCCCGTGTAAAATTTTCAACGAAAAATTTCTCACAGAGATTTTGCTTGCCACAGAAAATCCCCCCCCCTGGATAAATTCCGTATATTTCACAATAGCAAATACAATACGTGAAAAAATATGAATTGCGTAACTTACAGCCCTTTCCCTTTCCCAATAAAATGGCTATCGTAAAATTTCGATCAGATGTCGTTGGTTAAAAAAGGTGCGTTGGGGGGGGGGGGACTAGATGCCCTACAATATTTTGGTCACTTAAGAAGGGCACTAGAACTTTTTATTCCCCTCCGAATGAACCCTCTCTTGATCTTCTAGGACCATTGGTTCAATACGATCATCTCAGAGAGAGAGAAAAAAAAACAACAAGTAAACACGCGTCCGTGATCTTACTTCTGTCAAAAAAAAATACAAAATTCTACATTTTTGCAGACGGGAGCTTGAAAACCTCTGATTAAGGGTTCTCTGATGTAGTGAATCCGACAGTGTGATTTTTATTAAGATCACTTGACTTTTAGGGGTGTTTCCCCCTTTTTGGAAAATCAGGCAAATTTCTTCAGGTCCGTAGTCTTTGATGGGTAACATTAAACTTAGTGAATTTTATATTTTTGAAATCAGCATAAAAAGTCAATTCTTTTAATCCATCTATTGTTTTCAAAATTCCGTTACTATTGGGCCGTTGGGAGTTTCAGTTACTAATGGGCCAAGCTGCTTCTTACTTACAGTTCGTTACCACAAACTGCTTGATAAATAAAATTGTTTTTGGACTCACTTTCGCCTTGATATTAATGTACTTGAAACCTGCCTTAAAGAGTATGTTACTTGTGTTGAAAACAGAATTTTAATTGTGAAGGAAGTGATTGAGTCTTATGTAAGGCATTAAGAATAAAAACGAAGATTTTATCCTTTTTAAAATGGGGGGGGGTATCTTGTTTTTGATCAAATTGTTTTTATTTCACTAGTCTTGAAAGCAGATTTTTATTCATTAACGAAGCGAGTAACTCTTTTACTTGAAATTAGCAATAACTATGGGTATTCTTCTTTCCTCTTTTTTTTTGGGGGGGGGGGAGGGTATTTTGTTTCAAAACACACATATTTTCGGGTTGTGATATCTAAAACATTTCCTTACTTTTCAGAATCTGGGTAACCACAACGTTTTCACAGATGCGGCTCAGAGAAAAAAAAAAAAAATTATTTCATTTTTTTTAGGGGGTGCGTTGGGGGAAGAGGAGCTTTAGCTTTGATTGACAACCTCGCCGACAAAAGGAACATAAAAATTCACTGTCTTTCCAGTCAAATTTTTCAGTCAACAGCTCTCGATGATAGGCGGTTCCATGGAGGAATTTGCTAATTGTCCTTTCAACTTTGTGACAACAAGCCGACGTCGAGGCTTGAAAAATGATTTTACAGTGCCATATCCTCTTAAAGATCACATAAGACAAACTGGTAAAACAAATTTGCAGAGGAAACAAAGAATTAGAGTTTCAGTTTGGGTAAAAGATGAGAACAAAAAATCTAGCAAGCGCAGTACATATTGGTTAACTGTCGCTTTCAAAGATACTGGGCCTGTATTCAAGATTCGGGGCCTGCATTCAAGTATATTCTTCAACCAAAGACTATGACGTAGTCATTCTTTTACAATCTTGTAGCAATAAACAAGGATAAAGACGAATTTCCAGACTATTATTTTTTAGGGAGACGCGGAGAGAGCTGCCGAATCGGGACAAGTTGAATTAGGGTACTACAAGCAAAGATTTAAAATGAATTTAAAAACTGAGGGTATTATGAAATTTGTATAGTTACGAAGATTTTAGACCAATATATACAATTACAAACAGAAATGAGGCAGAGATGAGCACTGGGTCCCAATAATAAAATAAGGGCGGAACTTTACAGAATTGAGTAAAATAGAAATAAACACTTTCCAATGGTTCCATGGTAATTTTTGCCGTATTTCATTGGTTTATTTCTGTTTCTCTTTGCATAAGCCACCACGTTATTTCAGACAAGAGATATTGTCCCAAAATCCTCTTATTAATTCTTATATTACCTCTAATTTCAATAATATATCATTATATTCCCAAACCACAAAGTTTAGATAGAAAAAAAAAAATGTAGATTTCACGGCTGATGATGTATGATATTCATGATATGTATGATATGATGATATGTATGAAACGACCTATGAAAATTTCCAAATTTTCGTAATTTTCAAATCACGAAAATTTTCAAAGCAATTTTTTTGAGTTTTAGAGCTATAGTATATAAAAAAAATATTAAAGGGTGGCAACTTCGCTATGCCTTCCCTCGAGCACCTATATATTATTAAAGAAAAAAAAATTACATAATGTCGTTTTGTCAATGTGTTTGATGAAAAAAAAAAAATAAATATTTGCTGAAAATTTGTAACTCCCTATCTAAGGGAACAATCCAGAATCATTAAACGGAAAAAGGAAATATCAAGCTATTTTTTTTTTCAAGCTATTTTTTAGTCAACCTTTCGTTAATATATTAGACTTTATAGTTTCTACCCATTATTTTAAGAAAAATCCCAACTAATTCGACAGAAATTAAAATAATTCAAAAATCATTTTAGTAATATATCATCGTTATATTCAGATATTCCAAAGTATAGATGAAAAAAAATTGTAGTTATCACAGCTAAGATTCAATCCTCAATAAAAGATGATAGGGTAGCGACTTCATATGACTTTTTGCACTGCCCATATATTAGTAAAGAAACATGGGTTTTTCATGATCTGGCCTATTTTTAGATATCAATTTGATGAAAATAAACAAGGTTTTAAATTTGATCCAAATTTGTGACTTCATATCCAAGTGAAGAATCCAGTTCCGAAATGAAAAAAGGAAATATCAAGCTACTTTCAGTCAGTCCTATAATTACATAGTAATATATATATAGCAATTTGTATAGCTTTATACAGTATTTATATAGTAATTTATATAGTGGAATATATTGTAATATAATTATACAGCACATATAATTAGATTTTATAGTTTGTACCGGCCATTCAAAAATTTAACGAATTCCGCGGAGATTCAAACTCAAATCTCCACAAAAATTGAGCCAGGAAGTATTCAAAAGATAACAGAAGTGTGAAGTCATAAAAACTAACATTAACTAAGACACCTAAGACCTTTAAACCCTTAAAACGTATCAATAACTCCGTGCATGTATTTTTTCGATGTTTCATAGGTTAAAATCAGGGCCCCGTTGGCTGGAAAGCTGCGTACTAACGTCGGTCCCAGACCATTGTATAAAGCCAGAAATCCTGCAATAAAATCATTAATTATATTAATAAAAAACTTATTAACTTTGCCAACACACTAAAGAATTATCAATACCAATTTTTTGAAGTTCGATCTGAACTTGAGAGCTTTTTCGCATGCTGAATAATAGTCTGCGTTGCGCAGGTACCGATCTCCAATGCCTTCGGCCGTGAGTGCAATGCGTGGTTGGGGGAAAATCATCTGACGCTTCCCATGCTTTCCCCCAGATTTTTTCAGGTACCCATTTAGAGCTGGATCAACTCTGGCTGAGCATACAAAGTCACACCATTAACCTCCGTTCCAAACCAAATAACCAGCGACACCAGGACTCAAACCCTTGACCTCAGGATCTCAAGTCTGGAACGCTAACCACTCGGCTAGGATGACCCAATTTTTTAAAGTTCAATCAGCGTTTAAAAATAAATCAAATAAAGGTTTAAAAACGTTTAATCTCTAAACCTTAACAACATATTTAGCGTTGATCAACATAAAGTTTAAACCTACAAAACTTTAATAACGTATAATAGAAGACAAGGAAAAAGTAATACAAGTCATTGACACTTATTTATCTTGAGAGGCTTTATATCTTTGCCCGTATTTGGTACGTCATATCTTTATATGCACTAGCTAGTGATAATTGTGATACAGAAAGGGGGGGAGGAAAGTATGGGTAACTTGCAAGAATGGAAACTAGCGCTAGTGTCGACAAAGAAAGTCACCAGCGCCATCTAGCACATGGCTATTCCAAATATTTTTTCAAACATCGTAAAAATAAATTTTCAGAAACTGAGGTGAGACACATATTACTAAACTAATTTTGCAAACTTGCCATATTATTACAACTGATAAAATCCCAAGAGATGCAAGTACTAGATGATATTAGTGATTTTTTGTCAACATTAGCGCCAGTTTCTGTTTTTATATGTTACTCATACTCTTTAAGGCGGGGGGGGGGGGGGGTTTCAAAGTGAATTTTTTTCCGATTCTCTCTAATAAATTCACCTGTGCGGGGAGTCTTCCGAAATTTACTTATCCGCGTGTCTCTGTGGACGTTTTATAACACCTCGTTTAAGAACGTTTAACGTTTTAAACTTAAACGTTAAGGACATTTAAACTTCACTTCACTTACATGTAAACAAAAATTGTCGCTTTAAATTGCGAAAAGCATACATCAGGATTATTTTCTCTATTTATATCCAAAAGATTGGACTGATAAGGGTTGATTCTTATCCCTTATCCTCTATATAAGATAAGAAGAAAAGTATATTGCTTTTCTATGATATAGTTTGTTGCATTTAAGATTTTAAGCTGCATTTGATGATAAGGTTGTAGCGTCTCTTACGTCTATCTATTTTCACGTCGAAACGTCGAGCCCAGTCTTTAATGTTTGGAGAAATATGTTCTCTGAAACTCTGTGAATTTTCTGGCAACAGTATTTTTTTATCATAATCCTTAAGAACCCCCCTCCTCAACCAGCAAAAGTCCTATCCGAGTCCGAAATACAAAGCGCCACTAAGCAGCCATCAGGAAATTTCTCAAAAGCGTCTTAATAGCATTGGGTTGCACGTTTATACATTTCATAACCTTGTAAGATATCCTGGTCTTTTACAAATTAATTAAAAAAAACTTTTTCCACAAAATAAGTTTTTCAAAGAAAAGTAAAGAACTCCATTAAACAAGAAACGAGCAAAAATAAAATCAAATAATCTACCAAGCGTGAAACTACCACAAATCAGCATCGATAAATAAATGAAACCAAAAACAAACAGAAATTACAATAAATAACCAAGTCAAACTCAAAACGAGCAGAAATTAACATAAGTTGGGCTCAAAACCCCTGTGCCTTCCTAGGGCCAGAACATAATTTGCATTTTACTGAAAAAAATATAACTGTTTTTTTACTTTTATAACTTTAATAAATCAAATAATATTAACATTTTGATTACTAAATATCAGTATATGTATATTAAACTGACAATGCACATTCATTTGTATTTTTTTCAGTAAAGTGCAAATTATGTTCTGGCCTTGGGAAGGCATAGGGGTTTTGAGCCCAACTTAGTTTATAATAGAAAATAATCTTTTAGGTTTTCATAAGACTTTATAGTTTGGCCTGCTATTTGTATGGTGGAGAAAATTTTTCAGCAGTTTTTTAACATACACCCTTTTAAAAATCTGGACACAAATAGGAGTGTTTAATTTAGTTTCATACCTCCTCTTGTTGACCTGAAACAGAAAACTTGATACCATTCGCAAAAGAATCTGTTTACTCTCTTTGATAGCTCGGATACACTTACGCTATTTTGATTTGGTTAAATTTTAAGAGCAGAAGTACCACCGAAAGTTTGAACATAATACTCTCAGTCGTTCTTGGGATAGTGCTGAGATGCCTTATTGGGAACTAGCATTAAAACAGTGCATTTTGATTTAATCTTAAGGCAACATTTAGTTTTTAAACATAATGGGCACATGGGAGGGTGGCCGTGGGTGGGGGATTAGTAACCATCCAATCACTTTCAACTATTAAAAAGGCCACTAGCCCTTTCTATTTTTAATCGAAAGAGCCCTTTTCGAAGTTTCTACGACAACTCCTTCGATACGAAGTGCCCTGGTCTAAAAGAGCCCTTTTTGAGTTTCTACGACAACGCTTTCTATAAATACCTTATATGCCCCCCAGGGCATAAATTACAACCCTTGCCCTGAAGACTGTGAGGGGGTTGTCATCCTCAAAGACCTAATTTCAGAACTTTCAACTACGTTGAACAAAATATCTCAAAATTTTGATTGGGCGTGTTTGGGGAAATGATGGGCGTGAGAGGGGCGTTAGTTGATCTCCAATCACTTTCAACTATTAAAAAAGGCACTAGCCCTTTAAATTTCCAATCGAATGAGCCCTTTTGAAGTTTCTACGACAACGCTTGCATTAAAAACCTTATATGGCCCCAGGGCATAACTTACAACCCTTGGCCTGAGGGCTGGGCGGAGGGGGGGTTCCAGAAACTTTCAACTACGTTGAACAAAACTGCTATCTCAAAATTTTGACTGGATGTGTTTGGGGAAATGGTGGGCGCGAGAGGGGCGTTAGTTGCTCTCCAATCACTTTCAACTATTAAAAAAGGCACTAGCCCTTTCAATTTCCAATCGAATGAGCCCTTTTGAAGTTTCTAAGACAACGCTTTCAATAAAACCTTATATACCCCCCGGGGCATAACTTACAACCCTTGGCCTGAGGGCTGGGGGGGTTGTCATCATTAAGACCCAATTTACAGAACTTTCAACTACGTTGAACAAAATTGCTATCCCAAAATTTTGATTGGATGTGTCTGGGGAAATGGTGGGCGCGAGAAGGGGTTAGTTGCTCTCCAATATCTTTCCACTATTGAAAAGGGCACTAGCCCTTTCATTTTCCAATCGAATGGGCCCTTTTTTAAGTTTCTACGACTACACTTTCTGTAAAAACCTTATATGCCACCAGGGCATAACCTAAAACCCTTACCCTGAGGGCTGTGAGGGGGTTGTCATCCTCAAAGACCTAATTTCCAGAACTTTCAACTACGCTGAACAAAATGGCTATCTCAAAATTTGATTGGATGTGTTCGGGGAAATGGTGGGCGTGAGAGGGGGTTACTTACCCTCCAGTCACTTTCAACTATTAAAAAGGGCACTAGCCCTTTCAATTTCGAATCGAATGAGCCCAATTTGAAGTTTCTACGACAACACTTTCTATAAAAAAAACCTCATATGCCCCCAGGGCATAACATACAATCCTTGCCCTGAGGGCTGTGGGGGAGTGTCATCCTCAAAAACATAATTTCCAGATTTTTAACTACGTCTAACAAAATGGCTCAAAATTTTGATTGGATGTGTTTGGGGCAATGGTGGGCGTTAGTGGGGGGTTAGTTGCCCTCCAATCACTTTCGACTATCAAAAAGGGCACTAGCCCTTTCAATTTCCAACTGAATGAGCCCTTTTTGAAGCTTCGACGACAAAGCTTTCTATTAAAACCTTATATGCTCTTCCAAGCCCTTCTATTATAAAACCCACAAGCCCTTCTAATTTCCAATCGAATGAGCCCTTTTGAAGTTTCTACAACATCGCTATCTATAAAAACCTTATATACCCCCAGGGCATAACTTACAACCCTTGCCCTGAGGGCTCTGAGGGGGTTATCATCCTAAAAGACCTAATTTCTAAAACTTTTAACAACGTTGAACAAAATAGCTATCTAAAAATTTTGAATGGAAGTGTTTGGGAAAAAGGTCGGCGTGAGAGGGGGTTAGTTGCCCTCCAATCACTTTCGATTGTTAAAAAGGGCACTGGCCATTTCAATTTCAAACTGAATGAGCCCTTTTTTAAGTTTATACGACAACGCTTAATATAAAACCTAATATGCCCCCATGACATAACTTACAACCCTTTCCCTGAGGGCTGTGGGGGGGGAGGGGGGGGGGGGGGTGTTTCATCCTCAAAGACCTAATTTCCAGAACTTTCAAGTACGTTGAAAAAAAAAAACTATGTCAAAATTTTGATTGTATGTGTTTGTGGAAAAGGTGGGCGTGAGAGGGGGTTAGTTGCACTCCAATCACTTTCGACTATTATAAAGGGCACTAGTCCTTTGAATTTCCAATCGAATGAGCCCTTTTTGAAGTTTCTGCAACAAATAGACCACGGCCACGCCGACGGATCGACCGAACGCCACCGACGAGAGGCCCGGTCGAACGCCGCCGGCGCGCCACCGCCGGCCGAGGCGGCGGCGTTCGGTCGACTTTAAAAACTAATTTTGCGGCAATTCTTTATTGCGTCAGCCGCAAAGTCGGAGCTTTTCCTTCTCGTATGGTTTAGCATTTCGATTTTCCTGATTAGAAATCAAGCAGGGCTTGCACTATCCCCGAATTTTCGGGTATTTCCCTGAAAATCTATGCGTCACCCCGAAAAAAAAAAATTTGGTTCCCCGAATCCCCGAAAATCACGCAATCACGGTGCCACCCCTAGCGATTTATCACCGATGACCTTCCTTACCAAATATTACTTTGCATACCATAATTCTTCCCTACTCTCTTGTTCATTAATTTTTGTCTCTTTTGTTACTTTGCATAAAAACCAGACAGATGCAATATGCAATTGCAAATATTGCAATATACACAGTTCTTCATATGTTGACAAAAAAAATATCGTCTTTATGAAATGAGTTGAAATCATTTCGAATGCAGTTTCCCAATCGCTATTTCTTACATCATTCGTAGTCAAGAATTTTGTTTTTCAAGTTGAATAGAATTTTAGAACCCATTCACTACTATACAGCTTCAGCCTTCAGTTGGATTTTGAAACCGACAATCGACAGATTGTTTCTACAGCTGAATTGTAAGTCTACAGATTTTTTTTTTTTTTTTGCTGTTTTTAGATAAGCTTTTCTTCATGTTTAATACTCAATTGTTGAACGCCTGATACAAAATACAATCTTTTTTTTGAAACATTTTTACCCCCCCCCCCCCCAAAAAAAAAAAACAAACAAACTTCTATTGAGACAAAATTTAGCTATAGACTAAGCTATTTACAAGGTTGGGGAATTAAAGATTGAACCGGACGTTACCCCAAAAATATGATTCATAAGCAAATTGTTGATTATTGCCTATAGGGAAGGGGGGATAGGGGGCTACATTTATAAATGATGATACCTCATTTTTTTGAAAGCAGGGAGGCCAAAAAGATAATTATTTTTTTTTTTTCATTCAAAGTAGAGACAAAAGAAAAAGATATCAAATTCCCTGGGAAACCATTGAAATATTTTGATAGACCCAGGGCCCCCCATTAGGACTTGTTCATTGTCTTGTGTATTTTGCGATTTCTCATAGGCTACTGCCTGATTTGGCTTTTTTGTGTGCTCCCTTTTAATTAGATTCTTTGGATCTTATTGAATGCCACGGCGAATCTCTATGACTCAGTTTTCCAATAATTTGAGTTATATCTGAATAATTTCGACATTTTTGTTGTTGTCTTTGCACCCCTTTACTCATACCCTCATTTTTTTTTCAAGGAACACTAAGCTGTTTAACGTTATTTTGCGTGTTTGTTTGAACCATATAGTGACCTAGTTAATTATTAAGTAAATTATTTTTCTAATGAGAACTGAGATGGTATCCTATCAACGTGGTATCAAGAGAGGGGGGGGGGGGGGGGGGGGGGGTAGGGAGGTATTACATTTAAATGATAATATCTCGAATTTTTTTATTGAAAGCAGGGATCCCAAAAAGTTAATTTTTTTTAATTTAAAGCAGAGACGGCATCCTATCAAGGTGTTATCCAGAGGGGGGGGGGTAGTGAGCTATCATATTTAAATGATAATACCTCGATTTTTTTTCTGAAAGCAGGGGTGCCAATAAGCTATTTTTTTTTTTATTTAAAGCAGAGACGGTATACTATCAAGATGGTATCCAGAGGGGGGGGCATAGGGAGTTATTATATTTAAGTGATTACCTTGATTTTTTTTTTCATTGAAAGCAGGGATGCCAAAAAGTTGAAAAGTTGACAAAAATTAACAAGATTGTCGTGAGTTATACTTGATATAGCACTTGCATGGTTTTATCGTCCAAAGGGAAAGGGACATATGCATCCAAGCCGTTTTTTTTTGTTTCTTATTGATGACACCGGTTTACTTTGAAAACATTCATTCATAAGTACCAGGCAGATTCACACTAAAACGAATTGGTGTGACGAAAGCGATATCGACATCCCCACCTAACGTTGCGCTCAAGTGACAATGGCGCCCTTGGTCCAGTGCCCAAGTTACATTAAAAGGCCAGGTCATAATAAAAGCTTTCAATTTGGGAGGTTCAAGGAGGAGTCTTTGACAGTCTTATGACCTTAGGGTACTAGATGTTGCAACATTCTTACGTATCTACAGTGGTTTAAAAAATTCGATCACCCCACAAATGATTACCACAAATATGCACAAATATAACAAATGTAACACTTGGAATATTATAAAACTTTTTTCAAAGCTTTGAAGAAAAGCAAAAAAGGCTAAATACCCCTAACTACGCTTGAAAGCTATTTTAAAAAGAAACTCTTGGAGATTTCCATGGAAATGACCATAGCAGAAGCTTTGAGCCTGGGTGGGGATCAAAGGGGAGTCTTTGAGCATTTTGACCACAGGTGACTTATTGTTGCGACTTTCTTAAATTTGGTAATTTTTGTGAGCATTTGGAAATCAAAGCTTAAACTCAATAGCTGATACTAAGTGTCCTAACATTTCGCTTGGATTAAAACTGACGAGCTAGGATGAGAATCTCAACATCTTCCTGGAGCTACTTAAGTCTGCATATTATTTCATTTAATTACATTTAAAACAGATGAACTTTTCATTTTTTACCTAAGAAAATAGCTGGCACTTCATTTATCTTCATACCGAATATACCATTAAGTGTTTTTTGTTTTATTGTAATTGAAATGTTGTCATGTAAAGTGTTCATCTTGTATTTTTCAATTTGATAAATTTACTGCTTTTAGATGCAGTTCATAATTTGACTGATATTAGGTATTTATCAGTTTATAATTTGGAATGAATCCCCAAAGAAAAAATGAATAATATCCAAAAGAGCAGCCAAAAGTAATAAAAAAGCAGCAGTTCCGCCTTAGCCTACATGACATATATTCTCTATAAAGAAGCCAAAAAAACTTTAAAATGCATTTTTTTTTTAATTGTTATTAAAAACCAGATTTTAATATAAGAAGGCTTTTTAGGAATCCAAAAGAGCAAAAAAAAAAAAAAAATCTATATCAAAGTCGCCCATTTCAACTGTCTTAAAGGTGACAAAACAGATATAGGCAAAGGGAATTATGAAAAAATTATGCTTCTAAGTTCAAAGTTATATTCAAAGTTTTTACCCAGATAACTGACGAATTTTGTGATACGGTATTTGAAGTTTTGTATGCAGTAATGCTCGATGAAAAAAAAATACTAATTTTGATAATTATTTATGTTAAGAATACATAGCTAATAGATATTTCAACTACTCGTATTATGGACGGGTTCTGAAACGCCACAGCCATTTCGTTTCTACCAGATTTCTACTTCTCTTGATGAATAACGAAGAAGACCAGTTTCCAGCCAGGACTTGTGTATTTTTGAACTCATGAATAGGCTCGAATCTGTTGTAAATTTAAGCTGTGATTTGAGAAAGACTGATGAAAACATTAATGTCTGCGGTCAACATTGATCACGCCGGCGGCACGCCGCCGACATCTTACCGGCGGCGCGACGCGCTGTTTTTGGCCCCGCCACCGCCGGTCTTCCCTCATCGGCGCGGCGCCGGGGTCTAGCGACAAAGCTTTCAAAGCTAAAAACCTTATATGCCCTCAGGGTATAACTTACAACCCTTGCCCTGAGGACTGGGGGGGGGGGAGTGTCCTCCTCAAAGACATAATTTCTATGTGGAAATCAACTACGCTGAACAAAATGGCTATCTCAAAATTTTGATTGGATGTGTTTGGGGAAATGGTGGGCGTATAAGGGGTGTTAGTCGCATTCCAATGACTTTCGGCTACTAAAAAGGGCACAAGCCCTTCCGATTTCCAATTGAATGAGCCCTTTTCGAAGTTTCTACGACAACTCCTTCGATACGAAGTTTCCTGGTCTAAGACGAAGAAACCAAGAAATAAATAACATATTGCGCCCACATCGTTCTTTACTTAGGCAGCGCTATTGCGCTGCTTATGATAATTTCACTTAAATAATTTGCTTGTCTTTGTCTTTAAACTCTTAAGATTAAAACAGTAAAAATTCCTGATCTGCAGTAGATTTACATACTAGATTTAAAACATCACTTTAGTTTTTTAACTCCTTTTGTCCCTCCTTTTAACTCCGTCCCTCCTTTTTGTTTCTGTCTGTTGGTGCCCTAATTGGAAATACCATACTCCATAAAATGACATAAGAACGTACCTTCATTTCTGAAAATGTTCATTAGGACTGAAAAAATTCGTCCCCCAGATCCTGCAACTTGCAACCGTGATTTCACAACATCAAATGGGAAGATAACTATCCAGAAGTATATTCCACCCATACCTCCAGCCACCCAAGTCCTTACAGGGCCTAAATTGAAAAAACACATATTAAGGAGGTTCGATAACAAAATGTCATTTTGCCAGTCTCAGTGTCGGCTGACAGTTTCAAAGACAAAGGGGCTATTATTAAATTTGTTCAGCACCACAGGGAACTTCCAAAGCAATTTTGGCATAAACTGATCGGAGATCTTAATTGTGTTTATAGTTCGAAAAGCTAAAGAGAGGCTAGTTTAAAAAAGGGAAATCTATAATCTCTTACTAAATATGAAGCAAAACATTGTCTAATCAATGCGCATGAAGCATAAATAATGTGTATCCTGTGTCCGCAAAAATTTCAACAAAGACATTTAGCACAACAGGAACCTCCAAAGCGGTTAAATATACAATGAGACTTCTTTGGAGCTGATTTTTCATGTTTTTCCAAGCAATTTCATGTTGCTCTGTTAAATCGAAAAAATCAAAATTCACGCTTTCCAATCTTGTATATTTTATTAAATCTGAATGTTTCTATCTCTGGCACAAAATTGGAAGAGTTAAATTGTTTTTCCAAGATTTCCGGGAAAGAAGGTGTCGGCTTTTAGTTTTCTGTCGTTTATTCGGATCTCTTATCAAAGCTATACAATACCGCCAAATCAATTCTGAATGGTTTAGCGACACAAATTAAAAAAATTCGTAATGGAAGAGATAGAGTGATTCTTTAAGGTATCGAATGACCTTAAAATAACAAATAGAGAAAGAGAGTAGATAGCTTCCCAAATAAAAATAAAAAAACTTTTTAATGTATTAAAGGCATTGAGGGCTGCAAAAATAAAAAAACAAAAAACGCATAAAAAATGTGTTAATATACATTTTCTGTTACGTTTTTAAGAGTCGGACAAATATTTCAGGGTGGGGGGGGGAGTCAATCCCCCCAACCGGCTTTTAGTTTTCTGTTGTTTATTCGGATCTCTTATCAAAGCTATACAATACCGCCAAATCAATTCTGAATGGTTTAGCGACACAAATTAAAAAAAAAATCGTAATGGAAGAGAAAGAGTGATTCTTTAAGGTATCGAAATGACCTTAAAATAACAAATAGAGAAAGAGAGTAGATAGCTTCCCAAAATAAAAAAAAAAAAACTTTTTAATGTATTATAAGGCATTGGGGGCTGCAAAATAAAAAAACAAAAAACGCACGAAAAATGTGTTAATATACATTTTCTGTTACGTTTTTAAGAGTCGGACAAATATTTCAGGGTGGGGGGGGGGGGGGAGTCAATCCCCCCAACCGGCTTTTAGTTTTCTGTCGTTTATTCGGATCTCTTATCAAAGCTATACAATACCACCAAATCAATTCTGAATGGTTTAGCGACACAAATTAAAAAAATTCGTAATGGAAGAGATAGAGTGATTCTTTAAGGTATCGAATGACCTTAAAATAACAAATAGAGAAAGAGAGTAGATAGCTTCCCAAATAAATAAAAAAAACTTTTTAATGTATTAAAGGCATTGAGGGCTGCAAAAATAAAAAAAAAAAAAAACGCATAAAAAATGTGTTAATATACATTTTCTGTTACGTTTTTAAGAGTCGGACAAATATTTCAGGGTGGGGGGGGGGGAGTCAATCCCCCCAACCGGCTTTTAGTTTTCTGTCGTTTATTCGGATCCCTTATCAAAGCTATACAATACCGCCAAATCAATTCTGAATGGTTTAGCGACACAAATTAAAAAAATTCGTAATGGAAGAGATAGAGTGATTCTTTAAGGTATCGAATGACCTTAAAATAACAAATAGAGAAAGAGAGTAGATAGCTTCCCAAATAAAATAAAAAAACTTTTTAATGTATTAAAGGCATTGAGGGCTGCAAAAATAAAAAACAAAAAACGCATAAAAAATGTGTTAATATACATTTTCTGTTACGTTTTTAAGAGTCGGACAAATATTTCAGGGTGGGGGGGGGAGTCAATCCCCCCAACCGGCTTTTATTTTCTGTCGTTTATTCGGATCTCTTATCAAAGCTATACAATACCGCCAAATCAATTCTGAATGGTTTAGCGACACAAATTAAAAAAAATCGTAATGGAAGAGAAAGAGTGATTCTTTAAGGTATCGAATGACCTTAAAATAACAAATAGAGAAAGAGAGTAGATAGCTTCCCAAATAAAAAAAACAACTTTTTAATGTATTATAAGGCATTGGGGGCTGCAAAAAAAAAAAAAAAAAAAAACGCACGAAAAATGTGTTAATATACATTTTCTGTTACGTTTTTAAGAGTCGGACAAATATTTCAGGGTGGGGGGGGAGTCAATCCCCCCAACCGGCTTTTAGTTTTCTGTCGTTTATTCGGATCTCTTATCAAAGCTATACAATACCGCCAAATCAATTCTGAATGGTTTAGCGACACAAATTAAAAAAATTCGTAATGGAAGAGATAGAGTGATTCTTTAAGGTATCGAATGACCTTAAAATAACAAAGAGAGAAAGAGAGTAGATAGCTTCCCAAATAAAATAAAAAAACTTTTTAATGTATTAAAGGCATTGAGGGCTGCAAAAATAAAAAAAAACAAAAAATGCATAAAAAATGTGTTAATATACATTTTCTGTTACGTTTTTAAGAGTCGGACAAATATTTCAGGGTGGGGGGGAGTCAATTACGCAAAAAAATCATTGGATGTTCAAATCAGGGACATTTTTAAGAGTCGGACAAATTATTTCAGGGGGGGGGGGAGTCAATCCTCCCAACAGCTTTTAGTTTTCTGTCGTTTATTCGGATCTCTTATCAAAGCTATACAATACCGCCAAATCAATTCTGAATGGTTTAGCGACACAAATTAAAAAAAAAAATCGTAATGGAAGAGATAGAGTGATTCTTTAAGGTATCGAATGACCTTAAAATAACAAATAGAGAAAGAGAGTAGATAGCTTCCCAAATAAAAAAAAAAAAAACTTTTTAATGTATTATAAGGCATTGGGGGCTGCAAAAATAAAAAAAAAAAAAACGCACGAAAAATGTGTTAATATACATTTTCTGTTACGTTTTTAAGAGTCGGACAAATATTTCAGGGTGGGGGGGGGGAGTCAATCCCCCCAACCGGCTTTTAGTTTTCTGTCGTTTATTCGGATCTCTTATCAAAGCTATACAATACCGCCAAATCAATTCTGAATGGTTTAGCGACACAAATTAAAAAAATTCGTAATGGAAGAGATAGAGTGATTCTTTAAGGTATCGAATGACCTTAAAATAACAAATAGAGAAAGAGAGTAAATAGCTTCAGATAGCTTCCCAAATAAAATAAAAAAACTTTTTAATGTATTAAAGGCATTGAGGGCTGCAAAAATAAAAAAACAAAAAAACGCATAAAAAAATGTGTTAATATACATTTTCTGTTACGTTTTTAAGAGTCGGACAAATATTTCAGGGTGGGGGGGGTCAATCCCCCCAACCGGCTTTTAGTTTTCTGTTGTTTATTCGGATCTCTTATCAAAGCTATACAATACCGCCAAATCAATTCTGAATGGTTTAGCGACACAAATTAAAAAAAAATCGTAATGGAAGAGAAAGAGTGATTCTTTAAGGTATCGAATGACCTTAAAATAACAAATAGAGAAAGAGAGTAGATAGCTTCCCAAATAAAAAAAAAAAAACTTTTTAATGTATTAAAAGGCATTGGGGGCTGCAAAAATAAAAAAAAAAAAAACGCACGAAAAATGTGTTAATATACATTTTCTGTTACGTTTTTAAGAGTCGGACAAATATTTCAGGGTGGGGGGGGAGTCAATCCCCCCAACCGGCTTTTAGTTTTCTGTCGTTTATTCGGATCTCTTATCAAAGCTATACAATACCGCCAAATCAATTCTGAATGGTTTAGCGACACAAATTAAAAAAATTCGTAATGGAAGAGATAGAGTGATTCTTTAAGGTATCGAATGACCTTAAAATAACAAATAGAGAAAGAGAGTAGATAGCTTCCCAAATAAAAAAAAAAACTTTTTAATGTATTAAAGGCATTGAGGGCTGCAAAAATAAAAAAACAAAAAAAACGCATAAAAAATGTGTTAATATACATTTTCTGTTACGTTTTTAAGAGTCGGACAAATATTTCAGGGTGGGGGGGGGGAGTCAATCCCCCCAACCGGCTTTTAGTTTTCTGTTGTTTTATTCGGATCTCTTATCAAAGCTATACAATACCGCCAAATCAATTCTGAATGGTTTTAGCGACACAAATTAAAAAAATTCGTAATGGAAGAGATAGAGTGATTCTTTAAGGTATCGAATGACCTTAAAATAACAAATAGAGAAAGAGAGTAGATAGCTTCCCAAATAAATAAAAAAAACTTTTTAATGTATTGAAGGCATTGAGGGCTGCAAAAATAAAAAAACAAAAAACGCATAAAAAATGTGTTAATATACATTTTCTGTTACGTTTTTAAGAGTCGGACAAATATTTCAGGGTGGGGGGGGGGAGTCAATCCCCCCAACCGGCTTTTAGTTTTCTGTTGTTTATTCGGATCTCTTATCAAAGCTATACAATACCGCCAAATCAATTCTGAATGGTTTAGCGACACAAATTAAAAAAATCGTAATGGAAGAGATAGAGTGATTCTTTAAGGTATCGAATGACCTTAAAATAACAAATAGAGAAAGAGAGTAGATAGCTTCCCAAATAAAATAAAAAAACTTTTTAATGTATTAAAGGCATTGAGGGCTGCAAAAATAAAAAAAACAAAAAACGCATAAAAAATGTGTTAATATACATTTTCTGTTACGTTTTTAAGAGTCGGACAAATATTTCAGGGTGGGGGGGGAGTCAATCCCCCAACCGGCTTTTAGTTTTCTGTCGTTTTTATTCGGATCCCTTATCAAAGCTATACAATACCGCCAAATCAATTCTGAATGGTTTAGCGACACAAATTAAAAAAATTCGTAATGGAAGAGATAGAGTGATTCTTTAAGGTATCGAATGACCTTAAAATAACAAATAGAGAAAGAGAGTAAATAGCTTCAGATAGCTTCCCAAATAAAAAAAAAAACTTTTTAATGTATTAAAGGCATTGAGGGCTGCAAAATAAAAAAAACAAAAAAAAAACGCATAAAAAATGTGTTAATATTACATTTTCTGTTACGTTTTTAAGAGTCGGACAAATATTTCAGGGTGGGGGGGAGTCAATCCCCCCAACCGGCTTTTAGTTTTCTGTTGTTTATTCGGATCTCTTATCAAAGCTATACAATACCGCCAAATCAATTCTGAATGGTTTAGCGACACAAATTAAAAAAAAATCGTAATGGAAGAGAAAGAGTGATTCTTTAAGGTATCGAATGACCTTAAAATAACAAATAGAGAAAGAGAGTAGATAGCTTCCCAAATAAAAAAAAAAAAACTTTTTAATGTATTATAAGGCATTGGGGGCTGCAAAAAATAAAAAACAAAAAACGCACGAAAAATGTGTTAATATACATTTTCTGTTACGTTTTTAAGAGTCGGACAAATATTTCAGGGTGGGGGGGGAGTCAATCCCCCCAACCGGCTTTTAGTTTTCTGTCGTTTATTCGGATCTCTTATCAAAGCTAACAATACCGCCAAATCAATTCTGAATGGTTTAGCGACACAAATTAAAAAAATTCGTAATGGAAGAGATAGAGTGATTCTTTAAGGTATCGAATGACCTTAAAATAACAAATAGAGAAAGAGAGTAGATAGCTTCCCAAATAAAATAAAAAAACTTTTTAATGTATTAAAGGCATTGAGGGCTGCAAAAATAAAAAAACAAAAAACGCATAAAAAATGTGTTAATATACATTTTCTGTTACGTTTTTAAGAGTCGGACAAATATTTCAGGGTGGGGGGGGGGGAGTCAATCCCCCCAACCGGCTTTTAGTTTTCTGTTGTTTATTCGGATCTCTTATCAAAGCTATACAATACCGCCAAATCAATTCTGAATGGTTTAGCGACACAAATTAAAAAAATTCGTAATGGAAGAGATAGAGTGATTCTTTAAGGTATCGAATGACCTTAAAATAACAAATAGAGAAAGAGAGTAGATAGCTTCCCAAATAAAATAAAAAAACTTTTTAATGTATTGAAGGCATTGAGGGCTGCAAAAATAAAAAAAACAAAAAACGCATAAAAAAATGTGTTAATATACATTTTCTGTTACGTTTTTAAGAGTCGGACAAATATTTCAGGGTGGGGGGGGGGGAGTCAATCCCCCAACCGGCTTTTAGTTTTTTTCTGTTGTTTATTCGGATCTCTTATCAAAGCTATACAATACCGCCAAATCAATTCTGAATGGTTTAGCGACACAAATTAAAAAAAATTCGTAATGGAAGAGATAGAGTGATTCTTTAAGGTATCGAATGACCTTAAAATAACAAATAGAGAAAGAGAGTAGATAGCTTCCCAAATAAAATAAAAAAACTTTTAATGTATTAAAGGCATTGAGGGCTGCAAAAATAAAAAAACAAAAAACGCATAAAAAAAATGTGTTAATATACATTTTCTGTTACGTTTTTAAGAGTCGGACAAATATTTCAGGGTGGGGGGGGAGTCAATCCCCCCAACCGGCTTTTAGTTTTCTGTCGTTTATTCGGATCCCTTATCAAAGCTATACAATACCGCCAAATCAATTCTGAATGGTTTAGCGACACAAATTAAAAAAATTCGTAATGGAAGAGAAAGAGTGATTCTTTAAGGTATCGAATGACCTTAAAATAACAAATAGAGAAAGAGAGTAGATAGCTTCCCAAATAAAATAAAAAAACTTTTTAATGTATTAAAGGCATTGAGGGCTGCAAAAATAAAAAAACAAAAAACGCATAAAAAAAATGTGTTAATATACATTTTCTGTTACGTTTTTAAGAGTCGGACAAATATTTCAGGGTGGGGGGGGGGAGTCAATCCCCCCAACCGGCTTTTAATTTTCTGTCGTTTATTCGGATCTCTTATCAAAGCTATACAATACCGCCAAATCAATTCTGAATGGTTTAGCGACACAAATTAAAAAAAAATCGTAATGGAAGAGAAAGAGTGATTCTTTAGGTATCGAAATACCTTAAAATAACAAATAGAGAAAGAGAGTAGATAGCTTCCCAAATAAAAAAAAACAACTTTTTAATGTATTATAAGGCATTGGGGGCTGCAAAAAATAAAAAAACAAAAAACGCACGAAAAATGTGTTAATATACATTTTCTGTTACGTTTTTAAGAGTCGGACAAATATTTCAGGGTGGGGGGGGAGTCAATCCCCCCAACCGGCTTTTAGTTTTCTGCCGTTTATTCGGATCTCTTATCAAAGCTATACAATACCGCCAAATCAATTCTGAATGGTTTAGCGACACAAATTAAAAAAATTCGTAATGGAAGAGATAGGGCGATTCTTAAAGCATCGAACGACCTTAAAATAAAAAAAGAGAGAAAGAGAGTAGATAACTCCCCAAATAAGAAAAAACAAACTTTTTAATGTATTAAAGGCATTGAGGGCTGCAAAAAAAAAAAACG